>WAAG01024885.1:316-27920 GCA_013390105.1 Tichodroma muraria
CTACAGACAAGATAGTAACGAAATTCCATGAGCTCACTTTTCTCAGATAAAGTCTCTTTCTTCCACCTGGGATGTCAAGAGTCAAAGTAAGTTTTATTTTCCTTTTTCCCTGGGATTACTGCACTGTGTTACTCCAATCAAAGCCATGGCACAGCTTTATTCATCCTGGTGCTCATACAGAAATTGCAGACAGATACTGATGCTCTCTTCAGAGTAGAGCCCTACACGCTCAGATTCAAGGAAACCCAGTCCATCTCCCATGTACTCGCTGTGCTGTCACCATCACACACATCCACGTGCTTTAACTCTCAAAAAGGCAGCAAAAGGGGATCAGAACTGAAACTGTGGATGCTCTGGCTCTCCCTTTCATACCCTGCTACCGCATCTATACCTCCTGTTATCTACTTGACCTACCACCTATAGAAGCCAACAAGCAGATAGTGAAGTCAGAAAGTCATATAGAAAACAGGCACACGTTTTTAAAAGTAAGGATTATTAACCACACTGAAGGAGAACAAGGGAAGTGACTATCTGCCTCAAAATTCAAAAGCATTTTTTGCTTTCAAAAACCTAGCTGATGGAGAATACAAAAATATGAGATGAAATTTCAAGAGTCCATGTAATGCTAGGATAATGTACCGAATCCTGTGAATATTGAAAGAAGAAAGACAAACTGTTTAAAAGGTTATAAAGAAATAAAAGGAAGCTATTTTTAGAAACGACTAGTTCTAGCCAACAACAGAGAGTAGGAATGTGCTCATCAAACAACAGGAACAATACTTCTATCAACAAGTTAACACTGAAACTTCACTGATGGCTGAACTACCAAGCTATCTCAAGTACACTCTTGCAGCTGAAATAGGCTTCTTACGACATTTAATCTGATTAACAAGGCAGTGTTTCATTAACAGAACTGTGGGGAAGTGGGGTGCCTGAGTGCCTCAGTTCCTCTCCAAGGAGACACATACATGACCAATGTAATGACTTTCTCACCTGCCACTGGAAGGAGCCTTGCCTCAGGCCATGGATTAACACCTACTGTGCTACCACCCTTCTCAGGATGCACAGCCAGACCAGGCAAGGACAATGGTGCTGCACCATGAAGTGTTAGCCCAGACCACTGATTCTCAGGTCAGCTCACGTTATTTCTTTCAGAAAAGAGAAATACTCTCAGCAAAGAACTACTTCACTTTCCCACTAGATTTTAATACCTGCTTCTCAGTGATAAAGATGCTGCTTTGCTGAGCCAACACTTTCGAACAGTTTGCACTGAATTTGAGTACACTTGTACTCGCTGAGTGCGCAACATTTCCCACAGGTAACCTAAAGATCAGACAAAAAAATCATCTCCTATTTCTACTGCTGGCAGCCCTAGAAAGGTGAGTTTCCTATGGGATGGATGACCCATAAACACAACAAAGAAAATTCCTGAAATGGACAACAATGAGCCAGGACTACTGTTCGAGAAACTTCCATAAAACATTCTGTACAGAACACAGGAGTATCAGTGTAATAAAAACTCCCAGGGATATTTGCAATACACACAGGTACTGCAACACTCCAAGCTACAAGACATGCCAAAAGTAGACTGCTACCTCTACTGTCATCCATCTCCCCATCTCTTGAGTGTTCTGACTGGGCATCTGGGGGTGTCTGAAGTACAGCCACACTGTTCTGATTTATAATCTTCAGTTTAAGCTTTGGTTTCGTCCGTTTTCTTCTCGGTACTGTAACAGTGAGGCTCTGTAACTGAGACATGCCGGATTCTGTCAAGCAGACTCCATCCTGGGTGTATGTCTTCGGTGGGTCTATAAAAGTTGAATGAATCATAACAGCAATATAAAACTCTTTTAATTTACAAGTCTTAGATTTTTTAGGAATAGCACTTACAAGAGTTAATAATCCACATGTATGGAGCTGACCCGTGAGTGACGGAATTGGTATAAATAAACCAGAGATACCTGACACTGTCTTACACATTACAATTACAGCTTTATGATTCAGAGTCTGATGTCAAATCCAGCAATAATCCATTACATTGCTATGAAACAACTTATATCAAGGACTCATTAGAAAGAACAATTTGATTATGGAAATTGGTGCCTTGCAGGGTATTTCTGTATTACTGGCACCCACAGAAAACTGTGCAAGTCACACTTTGGGTCTTTATTCTTATCAGCCAAGGCCCCCATCCAGCCTTCAGTACTTTACCTTCATCTTGTAAATAACCTTAAACCTCCAAGAACTCCTGGTAACTGAGAGAAGTTATCATCCTTATTTTACAGGCAGACAAAAACCCCAAGTTGTATCAAGTAAGGTGCTCAAGATCAACTTCGAAATTGTGGATAGAACCCAAGTCTCCCAAGACCTGCAAAACTGCTTCCTCCTCAAGCTGTTAAATGACAATTGAGTCCACTGTTAAGCTCTAATACTCCTTAATTCACCATGCAGAAAGGCCCTGTCACCCCTGCTGGGGCCCTGCAAGGGGAAGAACTTGGGAACTTTTGGGGACTTGCCAAATAATGAAGAGACTGCAATGATGCTTCAGCTCTCTGGAGCCAATTAAATCATGATTTGATAACACAGCTTTTGGAAACATACAAATATAATAACATTTGTTCCACTTAACCAAAAACATTTCCTCAAGTAACATCTGACAATACAGCTGGTTCTGAACAAATTCTTCCCACTTGACTGCCTTCTTACACGGAACTTGAAAGGTGTGTGTTTCAAAAACATCTCACACTCTTTTTCAGATTGAATATGTGAGGGGAGAACCTTCTCTCAGGTGTCAAATAGAAAAAAAAAACCTCTGATGTGACGGAAGCTGTCCTAACATGACGGAAGCTGCCGGGTGCTATCGTTAGAGAGACTGACTTGTGAGTAGCCTTGTCAGGATTATGAATTCCTAGCACAAACCAGACAAATACAAAAAAGCTGCATCCTCCTAACAGTTCAAGCCTGTAAACATTTGTGTACATGCTTGATTCAGCCACACTGTGTTATCATCATTGATATTAAGGCAAGCAACTAAGACTGCAGGATCAAAGCATAATTTAAAGTAATTATTATAGTGCGGGTACGGCAGGCAAGAGAGAAGAAAGAAGAGAGAATGAAGGAAAAAAAATGGAAAGCATGCTGTGGTAACTGAGGGATAGTTAATGATGTGTGTTACAAAACCATAGGAAAAGGAATTTTTGTCTCACGTAAAAAATATACCCTTAAAATATGCTAAATGATCAGATATTAAGCATTTCCATTCTTTACCTAGTTCTTTTGATTTTGAAATAATCTGAGCTCCAACTGATGAATCACAACAGTCCAAAGAAGGCACTGAAAAATATAAGGAAAATAATTTCAACTTTTAAAACTGGTGACTTGATTTAAATTGAAACTATCAATTTTCCTTCAAACAGTTCCATTAAACTCCCTAATTTATACTGCTGGCAATTATTTACTTGCACCTTTAAATTTAAGTGCTTTTCAGTGTCACAGATGTGACTACAAAAGAAGCCTGATACAAACTGAAGTTCTCCAACTTCCTAAAGCCAAGAATGGCGCTGGAATAGCACTGAACTCAATGGGAAATGATTTCCTCCTACTGGACCAAGAGCAGATGAACACACTGGATCTTTTGGGTTGGAAAGCAACCTCTAAACCAGTCATGATGTTCAGGTTTTGTTGTCCATATCATTAAAAATGTGAGGGTTTTGTGAAGTGGGTATTGATCAGTATTTCCCCAAGGAGGGCCACTCTAAGCACACTCCAAGAGCTCTGCACAGAAGATCCTCACTGTGTCTGAGCTGCCAGGCCTCTTACAAAGCACTTGGAGAAGGCTGATGTATCTGAGAACAGGTAACACAGGACCTGCTGAAGTTAGGGCAATTCTTATTCCAGATAAGAGCACTGATAAATGGAACAGCAGAATCTCAACTTAAAAACTACACCTTGTGTGCTACAGGGCAGCAGTGGAACAGTGTGACTGAAAAAATAATAACCAAAATGTCCTGCAACACAAGGCGACTTTTGCAGTGGGCAGAAATGCTTTTCCCTTTTGCCTTAACTACATAACTGCAATCGTGATTCACTCACCTATGATGTGTAGACTAAACTTTTAATGTTAGTAGTGACTTCACAGAGATTATGTGTAGACAGAGAAGTAAAGTGAAAATCAGGAGCTTCTATCTCGCAAACACCGAACTAGAATCAGAAAACCTGTTAGTCCGGCACAGTTAGCATTACCACAGAGGCAAGTAAGTTTTTTCCTTTTTCTTTTTTGCCTAGAAATCTTATTCACGCGGAATTTAGGACTCAAGATAACATCTGGAGTACCTCCTTTGTGCCTGTCGCACAAGATGAGACCCCCGAGGCAGAGAACCCGTGGGGGGTTCCATGTGTCACGTCAACCATGGCACGAGTGCTGCTGCTCCCACCTCACACACACCATGGGAGCCAGGGCAAGACGAGGAAAAGCACAAAAGCTTCCAAGTAACACTTAAACTGAGTATGAAACATACAGGATGCTTTCTAGCATATAGACAAATTTAAGGCAAGTGCAAGTCTGTCTTCAAAAACTATAGTGCTTTGAGTGTTTTATGCAATGTGCAACTAATGCACAGGCTATAACCTACAGAAAACCAGCATTTCATGCGATCAGTAAATGAAAGGAGCCTATGAGAACTATTGAAAAACTGAACTCAAGAGTGAAGAGAAAATACAAGGAAGGAAATAACTTGAAAATGACATTTTGAAAGGGACATGGAGCTGGAAAGAAACAAAAAATACGGGACAAGCTGCAGAAAGGAAGATACTCAAAACACTGAATTGAAACAACAGAAAATAGGCAGACTGCAAGAACTATTCAAAGTGGAATAAGACATCATCTGTTCATTTAATTTGTTATAATTTACAAGATGGTTTTAAGACTGAAAAAGCAATTATTGAATTGGAATCTAAGGTAAACAAGAAATTCAGAGAGATACTTGTGAACAGGAATTTGAAATCTTTCACTTAAAAGTCAAACAACAGAGAGATCTTCTCATCCAGGTCAGACTGAACAATTTTAGCTCTGGAGACTGAATAGAGTTGAAATGCTCAAATAAATAAGTTGATAGTGACAGAGGTGAGGCCTTCAGAGACCCACTCACAAAAACTGCACGAACAGTGTTTGAAGACAGTATCAAACACTCTTCCAGAAAAGGAGCTAATTAGAGTGCAGATTAACAATTACAATCAATAATATGAATAACAGAAAAGCACAGTACTGCTAAGAGTAAGACTATCCTAAGGGAAAAATAAAATTAAAATGGAAAAAAATAGTGCTTTCTGAGGTATTTAGCCGAAGTTTAACCAAAATTATTAAACTTATCTGCAAAAGCATTTAAATATGCTGAATACTGTACAGCATTTAGTAGCCTCGGCTGAAAGCAAATAATTGCACAGAATATCATAAGATGAGAAAAGAAAGTGGAGTTCATTTTTAAGGCTGTAATAGAAAAGAACAATTCTATGAAAAAATGAAACCAGCATATGGGACAGACTGGAATGGTTGATGTAGAAATACTAGCAGAGCACTCTTTACTGGGTACCTGCATAACTGTGTCAGTGACACAGGGAGTTTTTTGGTAAATACAGTAACACAAGAACATCAGAGCTGACATAGTAAATGTGCCAAATAATAAAAAAATTCAAAAGTTAGTTTTTTAACACATAGTATTATGTGTTGGATTTTCTTCTTTTTATATTTACATATATCTATATAAACAAAGCACGGGGACAGGACTGCTGGAATGGCTGTCTCAAGGCTTTTATTCCACTATAATTATCAGTCTCATTCCATAAAGCCAAGCAAGGGCTTTTCTATTTCCCACAATTATGTTGGATTTGGATCTTTTATTTGTAAAGTACATAGAATTAAGTTTCAGAATGAAGAAAAATTTGTATCAGTTAAATGCAAATGATACAACAGAGACTGCTACCCATAATGTGTGTCACGGGCAGTATCAGGCACCCCTGACAGGGGTAAGTGATACCAAATCCTCACTGCCTCCATGAGCGTGTTTACTTGAGCCCCAGGAGGATCAACTGCTCACAGGCAGCTTCAGAAACTGCAACCAGATCAGTTCTAACTGGTTACTGAAAACCAGGCCAAGCTGGTCCCTCTGCATCCTGCAGAGAAACAAAAACAGCACCAAGGGGAGAGGAAGCTGGAGTCTGCATGGAGACAGGATGGGAGTAAGTGAGAAGGGATGAAATTTGCAGATGAGGCATATAACATACAAAGGCAAGTGACACAAAGGCAGAACTGATGAGTAGGTGGTCAAGAACTGCTTGTCCAGGAGTGGATGTGGATGAGAGACACACACCCTCCTCCTGAACGGGCAGGAATTACAGCACAGGGGAAAAGCTGCTGCTACCTAATGCACCTGCTTAGCATCTAGTCATGAGAATTTATAAATTTCTCTACAGGACACAGCAATATGCTGGGGAACATTAGTTATAACTTGAGACAGTACTAAAAGGAACCTGATGAAACACTGATCAGAGGTGGTTATTACACAATAACCTAGTAATGAAGGTTACTGGTACATTACTCTGGAGCAAATCTTACACCATTCTGGCTTTTGATATTTATGCATGTTCAAGTAGACAAACACTATCTTTTATTTCTGTTTCCTGAAGAAGACAACATTTTAAAACTATCTGGTATCATGAGACAGGGAAGAGCTCTTACAAAATTTAAAAAAGTTTCCACTTTCTGAAGAAAGAGAAATGAAAGCCCTTTCTCAATACCTACACGCTAGAACCATTTACTCCTCACCAAGGGTACACCTGCAATGATTTGTTTATTTATTAGGTTGAGGGGCTCTTGTTTCTTCTAGAAAGAAAGTGGTTAAAAAGCCTGTAATAATACTTGCAGCACATCTATGATACATCAAATGGAAAGGGCAAGAACCATCCCAGTAAGAATCCCACAACACGATACATTTTTAGAAGCTTTCTACTGATAATTAACATTTATTTCCCTAAGTTTATCTAATGCTAATTCTTCTCACTTTGAAACAAAAAAATATAGAAAATTTTCAGAGGAGTTTTAGAAGGATTCATGAAAGACCAAAACATTCAATATAAAAGAACATGCAGGTATTTCTATGAACATGCATCAAAGGACATATTCAGACATGCAACTGTACAAATGTACATGTGTTAGAGAGGTTTTAATACTGAGTCAAAACAGGAAAGAATAAGCAAAAAAACTTGTCTTATAAAGAAGGCGAAGAAAAACCTGCAAAGAAAACTTGGGAACTCCCAAGCCACTGGTTTCTGTTCCTTGGAATCCAAACCTAAACAACACAACTTCACAGAGGTGTGCAGGAAGGATCAACTCAGGGGCCAGCTTCTGTCTGGAAGTGAAACACCTCTTGTGAAGCTGTTCCATCCCCCATATCATGGGCTTTAATTATCTGTAAAAGGCAGCTCTGCCAGCTCCAAAGAGAAAGGAATGAGTATTTCTTACTTGGATCTTTTTAAGTACTCAAAGCTTATTATAAAAATAAACAAAAGTCTGTGTTGCATCTGCAAGTTCCTTGCTTTCTCCACTTACAAAACCTCTTTCCTTTTGAATTTTTGAAAACAGATCTTTACAATGATGTGACTTGCAGAAATACAGAGGCATTAGTCATTCTTCTATTAGTGATAAAAATGGGTTACTTGGAAGTGTTCCAGCAGGGAGTATATAAACCTCCAAGGTCAGGTCAGTAAGTTACAATTGCTGCTGTGATGAGGACATACCAGTGTTAAGGGACATTAGATGCTCCATTGAACTTTTCTTGGCAGACCTCTCAAGCCTATACCTCAGAACATCTTCGATCTTGATCAGGAAACCAATCTTACTGACAACTTCTTGGTGGATACGGATTTTTCTTGAAACATTTGCTTAGTTCTCGTACCTTCCTCCTACTGTTCTCTCGTTATACCTCAAAGAAGGGGTAATATGAACACTTTCATGTGCTTATGCTAAAATTAGGAATAGGTGTCAATGCTAAAGGAGCCAACTGAAGCAGCAACTTCCCTGAGCTGACATGCAGGGAAAACAGACCTGGGCTATCACCCTTGCAGCAAGACTAAAATATAAGACTATAAATCATGTCACAGGGCAACCTAACTGCTGACAGGCCACTCACAGGAACATTAACCAGCACCATCCCACGGAGCCAGATGCTGTAAATGTGCTTAAAGTGCAGTAACCTCAGCTCCTGAAGTGCCACTGCTACAGAACTGTGATACAGACCAACAAGGCCATTGGTATCCATGCCCAGGGAAGTGGAAAGTTCATCAGAAGGAATTACACATTTTAATTAATAAGGAAGTGATAACTCCCCAACAAAGAAGTATGGCCAGTTCTTTTCAAGACTGCAGCTAGGGAGGAAAGCACTGGTCTTGAATACTGGGAGAGCTGAGGAAAAGGCATTAAGAAAACAACATTAGGGAGGAGGGGAAAAATGGTTACACAGACTGTTGTTACAGCTACTGCTGCCTCAGACAGCCTCAAAGCATCAAAATACAGAAACCTTTTCTGCTTAGAAATAATTTTCAGATTCTTCTGCAGACATAAGTTTAGAGAACTGGGCTTTCTTCCCTCCACTCGACTAAGTGAGATGCCTTTGACCCCGTCACTACCAAATGCTCTCAACAATTTATCCCTATCTTCAGTTCCTTTACGCAGAATTGCCATGAGGTTTCCTCTGGCCTAAATCCCTTGAGGGTGCGAAAGAGCCTAGGACACTTCCACAAGAGCCCTTAAAACAAACATGAAAAAATCTTACTTCTACCACGAGCCAAACCTCCATCAGAGCACAGAACACATTCCCAAACCTATTTATTGCAGTGTGCAATCCTGCATTGGTTTCGATCGTCTTCTTACCGTTCGTTGGTGGAATGTATGGCCTACAAATGGTACAGTCAAAACCCATATCAGCTATGTTTTCCACTTCCTCCTCTGTGTTTAAGTTCTGACAGATTGCATGCATCCATCTAGAAATTAAGTGGGGGAAAAAATACAATTTAAAGGAAATAGGTGGTGTTTTAGGAGACCCAAGTATCAGTCTATGGTCCACGTAAATGGGAAATAGTTGTTCAGTTTGAATTCTTTTAGGGAAAAAACACAGAATCAGGTTTTCCATATACAGCATCCCCTACAGTGGCATGTTACATCCTGTATATGGAGCAGCAGATCAACTATTTCCCTCCACAGGAAGGAACTCTCCACAAAACAATCTCCCCCAAGTATGTTTTTGTATGATAATTTTCTCCCTATACTGCAATAATTTTAATTACTTTATACAGTGTAATCTAGATTCAGCCTCACAACAATAGTCTTGTGAGGTAAATTAGTTTTTTTTTTACAGGGCAGGGGGGAAGAGGCACAGAGTGATTAATTAATTTGCCCAGAGTCAGACAGTTAAGTCTGTGGTACAACCAGGAATGAACTGCTAAGAGACTTTTGAGAATCCAGTGTTCTTTACCACATGACCATTTCCTTCATCTCTACACTTTTACATTGGGGGGGAAAAAAAACTAAAATAAGACTTGAACAGGAAAAACATGTGAAATATTAGAAATCCTTACCGATCACACTGTCTACACTGAATTATGAGCTCCTCATCCCTGTACATGCGGTAGCAGATTGGGCAGGTAGACAAACTGGCACAGGGAGCACACTGTGTGTAATTATTTTGCCATTCACATCTTAAACCTGGAGAAGTTGCTCCACAGTGTCTGCACCAAACACACCTGCAGAACAGACAAAAAGATCTATTACTGTCAGTTCACAGGAAGATCATTTTGTGGCTTTAAATCTCTTCCACTTAGAATGAGGTAATTAAGTTTTAACTTAACAACATGTTTAACCACAAATGTTTAACAACATTTTTTTGTACTTTTTAAAGAAAGATCCTAATTAATAATTCCCTTGAAACTGCAAAAGCAGGCAGATGGGTTCTTGCAACAGCTCAACAGATCAAAGTAGTTCTTGCTTTCAGTTGCCATTCACTTTGAGATGCAGAGACTTAACCATGCAAGAGGTCTGGTCTGTTTGTGTTTCACCCAAGTAAAACAAATGGTTTTCACAGGGTTTTATTTCGAGAACACTTGGGTGAAGCATCCATTCATTTTCCCAACTGAGCACTGGAATGATTACAATGAATGCAAATTGGAACTATTTTTTGCTATGAGTTTCAAGAGAAATTTTGTCTGTCTCTACTGATGTGGTTTTTGGTGTGAAGAGACAGTTCTAAGACGAGGTAAGAGCTTCCCTTATAGACTGATAATTGAATGAAACAACTCAAAATCATTTTGTCGCCTTCGTTTAATACACCTGACTTAGGCACAATTAAAACCTTGTTACAATTCAACTGACATTACAAATACCAAGTGACAGAAGGAAGCAGAAGAGGCCAGCAGTCAGCATCTCTGACCCCAGGCCCAAACACACCATTTGCACTTCCAGCCTCCCTTTGGCACGGTCTGCAGGGGTGGATCCAGGCAGTAGGTGTGGTAGCTGATGTCGCAGTCGTCGCACAGGAGGAGTCTCCCTGGATCTGTGGCTTTCCCACAGGCTTCACACACTGTGCACTCCAGGCACCTCCAGCCTTTGCTAAGTACCACTTTAGTAATCTGAAAAATGCAAGGTGAGAATTAGTTGAAAATGGCTCAGTGAAGTGTGATCAATGTACAATTTAAGGTCTGGCTTGCGGAGCTCGCTCTTCCGGGCACACCACCCACATCTCAAGGAGCTCTTCATCAATTAGATCTTCTGAAGCTTCAATGAACATGAATGGTTTCAACAGAAAGCAACTGTCCTCCTTTCTCCTCTTTCTAAAAACACCTGCAGTGTTTCCCTTTTTAAGTCACCTGGGACTCCACCTGACTGCCAGGACTTTTCAAATATCATGGAAAGTGGCGTGGCAGCTGCATCAGCCAATTCCCTCAGGACTCTGGGATGCATCTTGTCAGGTCCCAGAGACTTGTGTACATTCTGGTTCCCCAAGAGGTCACAAACCTGATCCTCTCATGTCACGATGTGAGCACAGTGCTGGAGTTTTAGTCATCTGAAGCAAACAGCTAACTTACTACAATTAATATATAATGCAAGAGTAGTATATAAACAAAAAGTCAAATTATAATTGCATGAAATACGCATATGGCATTTTGCAAAGTATGTGCAAAATAAAGTTTTTTGACATGTTTAAAAAATTTCCACTTTTACACAGATATACTTACATCACAACCAATGAAAAGTGTACAGTGTATATATTGCAGTAAATAGCTTATTCTGTGCTTGCTAGGTCATTTCACAGCATTCAAATTTAATTTTCACACATTCTCTCCTAGACTAATGAATGTAAAATGTATTAATTAACCACTCCAACTGCTGTCAATTCTGACAGCCAACAGGCAAATTGAATCAACTAAACCTTATGCCCCAAGTAAATGAAGATGCAGTATAATTTTTTCTTTGTTTTTAATTCTGCTTGTCTCTAGGTTTAAAGCTTATATCTCAAACTGTTATTTTAACCAACTGCTGGATAATCATCACTATTTATGGTTGTGAAATTACAAAAAGGTTAATTTCTCTTGAGGCTATGCATACTATAAAATGACATTTAATTAAAGTCTTTCACAAGTCGCATACAAATAATGGTCACATTAGCTGATGAATATCTAACAAGTTAATGACTCCCCTAATTACCGCAAAACCAAAGGCAGCATAGTGCTATTAAAGTACAATATGAAAACAGTGTAATCAAGTAATTTTTGTGTGTAACAATAGCACTCACCTTAATACTGACACAGTACGGATGGTAACACTGCCCACACTGGGAACAGGCCAGCAACCGGCCCTCAGCACCTTGGCCAAAACTCCCACAAACCACACACATATCCTGCAATGACACAGAAGAGCAGACCCTCAACACGTGCCAGACACTGCGTTCTGAAAACATGTAACTGTAAAATCCAACTAGCTTACTGTATAATTTAACTCCTAACAAGGACATTCTTTCACTTTTATCTAATTAAGAGCAGGGAAACAAAATGGAAAATCATAACTCTTCTCCTAACCTGATGGAGGGTGAACTTGTCACTGTTAGAGAAGAGGACAACTGTATTATGCATTGAGTTTTCTTCCTCATCTTTATTAGATGAAATATCCATGGTTGTGACCTATTAAAAAAACAGAAAATATAAATAGCAAGCGCATCACGTTTTCTAAGACATGAGACAAAATGAAACATTCTCCAAATAAGGGTTTTGCAAATGTTTATTCATACAGTTTAAACTTTTTATGAAAGTTATCTCCATCAGAAATTACTGCATTAATTCACATTTTCTCGTCATCAGTATTACAGCTTTAAAGACATATTCTCTTCCTCTCCCTTTTCACCTTCACATATTATGCCGTTACACTTCCAAATGGAAATGGAAGGAAGGACACAGTCTAGGGAAAAAATCACTAAGCAGAAACTGTCATACTGTGCCCAGTCTGCTCTGTTCCCTGCATGTAAACACTGAAATTCTTTGTATCAAAAAGTTAATTGCAGTGACAGACTTTTGAGTAATAATTTAAAGAGCAACTGCAGAAATGTAGTTTATCCCATATTGCCTAAAATGTGGTTTAGCTAATGTTCCAAGTATGTTAGAGGAATAAGCAAGAGCTCTAAAGTTACTTGCTGCAAGGAGTTTATGAGGTTTATCTATCTTTACCATAAAAACTTTAACTGAACTTGAAACAGCTGTTTGGATCTCAATCCATCAGCTCTTACTGTAGAGAGTAATTTTTCTTTTTCATCAACTGATTTTTATTCTGACCTGCCCTTTATTAATTCAGCATATTCATGTACAGATTCTCAGGAAGAGAAAAAAGAATGAAATATTTCAACTGTGCTCTGACTTTCATGCAAATCTTGCAATACAGGATTTGCTGTCCATGAATTTAAACTAATAGCCCAACTATTATCTCTAAATCAGGAATATAAGGGCATATAGTTCCATAAAAAAGATCAAATGCATGATAAGAGAAATGTAACTTTACCAGCTGTTACAATTTATGTATATGGATTATTTTAAATACAGTATAAGTCCTACACAGATAAGTTTTGTTTAAATAATAATTTAAATATTTTATAAATCTTAACATAACTCTAGGGACAAATGCAAATATCATTACATCAGTATCAGAGGAATCCTTCTGATACACAGTTGCTGAAACTCAGCATTTACTGAGAAACAGCTAAAAAGGGAATATATTCTTTATGTATTTTGATTACCAAATATTTGAGAGCACTGCAGCTGTAACTAACCAGTTAACTTCAAAGCACCTGAAACACCAGGATACCCGCACAGACAACATTTCCCTCACCTATTTTTCCACAGGTTTCACGAAGTTCTCGTAATTTCACATTCAAAAGAGCAGAATTTGAAGGACTGAATGACTTCAGTGTTGGTGTCTGCTGAACCCCAGCACTGGCCCCCCACTGGTTAACCCGTAGCAACCCTTTTCCCCATTCCCAAGATACACCAAGGTACTTCCAAATCTGTGTGGCTGTCCACTGATCCCATGCTGAGTAAGAATTATTTTGTGCAAATTGACTAAAAATACTCCCATGTCAAACATTTATCTGGTAAAAGGCTGGTATCTTGGTATTGTTAACTTTATCTATTCTATCACAAGGCAGCCACATCTCTGGAACTCCCGTCTACGTGATGACTTAAAGGATCAAATTGCTGTAGGAAATTGTGGAGAGTGATGTCCATTTTGTATTTATAGCAAGTTACCTAAATCATGATCCTCTGTTCAATCACAAAAACCTTCAGAAGTTTCATCTATAAACCTCAGCTTCTCTTGAAGTACATATCTGTGCTTTGTAACACCAAAACAATGATGTGAATGCCTCCAATTCATTAAGATGCTGTTACCAGCCTAAGTGGAATCCATCTTGTGTGTTTGAATTTACAAATTTGCTTATGAATCTTGACCATCCAATGCTTCAAAAGGGAAAAGTTTTTCTCCTTTCTAAAAAGAGAGATGATTGTTCCTTTTTCAAATCATAAGCACCAGAGTATTCCAAGATATTATTATACAGGCAGCAGAAAGTGTGACAGATTACATGTAAGAACACAAAAACGCAGCTCTAAAGAGTCTCAGTAATTGCTTCACAAAGACATAAAAATTAGCAAGTCCCTCCCAGAACACAAGGAATAGGATGTCTCAAAATATGCAGGGCTAGTTGGTAACCAAAGTTTAAAAGGAACATCCAAATAGCACAAGCCCACAGTGGGGAAAAAAAAAATTGTTTTACAGTCCAGATTTCCAAGTTTATCATACCAAAATGCCTCTTCTTACGAGGAGCAGACTAGGACTGTGTAGGATGTTTGAGTTTAAAAAACACTTCAAGTATTAAGTAGCTTAACTATCAACTGCAGTGAGCAATCACTTGCTTACAATCACTTCAGTGCTTCTGAAGAATAGGAGACAGCAAATGTAATCATTATTTTCTCAAGGCGTTCTGGACAGAAGCTGTGTACAGAATAGCAGACATCTGATCACAACAAAGAACTGAGAGTTACTGATATATTAATTCATTAAAGAGTCAAGGAAGCTTTAGTTATGGTAAATCATGATCTGTAAGGTCTCTCTGAAAGAGTCAGCAATTCTGGGGACAGGGAAATCTGATTGATACAATTTACTTCACTACCAAACTCTTTTGGCAAAGTCCTTCACCAAAACTACTTAAAGAAAGTTAAACTCAAGAGGAATGGTCCCTATATTGATAAAAGACACAAAATAAACAGGGGAATAAATTATCAGTTTTGTATGTGGGAGAATAGCACTAGTCAAAATCTGACAGGGCCTGCCTGCTAACAGGTGGTGGTGCTCAACACACTCATGTACAATCTGAAAAATCAAGTGAGAAGCAAGGTGACAAAGCTTGCCAGCAGGATGGGATATTCAGAGTAATAAAATCCAAAAGGAAAGTGTGAAGAACTGCACAAAAACTTCATAAAGCTGAGTGCTGGGCTATAAAATGGCATATGAAAGTCCACAAGTAAGGAAATTAACAAAATGAAATGACAAAAGGACTGCTACTGATGATCAGAAATACGGAGTAGCTTCCCCACAAGGAACAACTCAAAACACTGGCATTCTCCATACTTGCAAGCCAAGAGTGGAAGGTAAAGGTGGAGAAATGATGGAGGTCTATAGAAACTGAATGGGATGGATGGAGGAAGTGAATAGAAACGAGCTTTCCACTGTCTCTTCTCTAAGGGCACTGAGGGACAAGCAGCTAATCCAGGAGGCAGCCACTTAAAACAAGCTGAGGAGCTGCAGAATTGAAAAAGGTTAACATGGTTTCCCAAAGTTTCTTTAAAGTGAAGGGGCAGATTTATGAAAGACAGCTCCAACACAGGCTGCCCCAGACAAAGACACCACCTCCTGTTCGACAAGTCCCCAAGCCACAAACTGCTGAAATGTGTCCTCCTCCTCTGTTCTGCACTCTTGCACCACCACTGAGTCTAGAAGACCCTTTGCTCTGGTCTCCTATGGCTTCTGTTACATTCCAATGCACAAATCCTGCTCTCTCCTTCTGGGCTGTTCCAGACAGTGTTGCCTTTACCCAGCACGGTCTGCACCCGAGGAAATGGAAGGAGTACTTCAGGACTCCCAACTGTTCTGTCTTTACATGGCAAAAGCAGCACAGAATTGCCTCAGGCTCCCTGAGCTGTAGTGCTCTGTTACACAAGCAGTAACAGCCAGGCTTCATCAAACACCCCTGGGTCTGTAGTGCTCGTTGGTTTTTTAGACAGTATTTTAATACAAGAATTACAGCTGAATAAAATTATGTTCTGTTAACAGACTGCAACATGACTTTAGAAAAGATGTCCTTACCCCTGGAATGACCACAGCCCCAACTCCATTCTTCAGTTTTGATCTTCCTCTGCCACCTCTTCCCGACAGACCTGCTCCACGTGGTCTCCGCTTCCCGGGGAACCCAGATCCTCGGCCCTATTCAATGTAAGGTAACAATGTAAATGCAACCTCAGGTTCTTTTGTTACATGGGATTCAAACCTGTTCAGTTCGTCTAGGGAAAAACATTAAGTAAAAACACCCTGTGATTTCATGTGAGTACCAGCAAACCAGGGCATGGTCATTAAATCTCTGCATAAATCTGTGTTAAATACCTTTAATTACTTACAGGGTATATGCAAGTAATCATACGATCATCTTTATCATCAGTGAGAAAGCAGCCAAAACCAGGAATGTTTATTTTCTGCTCCAGAGTAATTGGAAAAATGGATTTCCCCCATCACTTCCCCCCCCCACCTCAGTTGCAAAGTTTCCAAAATATATCTTTTATTCTATGATTCATTTTTCTTTTCTCTTTGAACAGTCAGCCCAGACAGTCATGGGACTTCTGCACAGGGTCTGGACACTTGATTACTGGTAATCATAGATGCTTTTCTTACACTGTGAATAATCAAATGAAACATGGAATTTATTAGGATTGAGTCCCACTCACAAAGCAAAGTGGGAGCTGGCTCCATGAAACTCTCTTAGAAATTCAGCATATACAGAGAGAGTTTTTTATGTTACTTCTATCAATTACACTCAGATCCACATTCTCCATAATGTGAAGTTTTTCTTACACAATCTCCACGTATTTATAGACAGCTTCTTTTCTCCCTTCCTTATTTAAGATGCAGATGCAGAGTTGCAGTGTTGTGCTTTGGAGTATTCAGTGTGCATTCAACTACAATTATCTTTGGGAAAGCAAGTATGTTTTTACTAATAATTACCTGTTATTCAAACACTGACTTAAGTTTGAAATTTTGGAGTTTTTTGGGTTTTGTTTGGATTTCTTTTTAATATCAGAATGAACTAAGCACAAGAGGATTACTAATCCTCCCTAATCATTTCCAGAGAGAAAAAGAACATATTCACGTCTCCAAATTCTGGCTGATGTATCAGACATCTTTACAATGTGTTTCAGAGCCTCTAATCTGTGTACCTGATAATTATGGCATGTACTCAAATAAGCACCTTTCCTACTACAAAATAAGCACTGAGATTCTTTATTGCATTTCATATCTGTCAATAATCTCCTAATACAGCCCAAGTATGGAGTACAGAGTATGGGGTATCCAAACGTTTGCTGCAAAACACTTTTAATACCAAGGCAAAACATTTGCTCTGTGAAACAATGTTGATGGAAGCAACAAAGCTCTGTGCTGGGGACTGTGTCACCAACAGACATGAAGGGTCTTAACTGCTGGAGACAGGCGTTCCTTGGATGGAAAGAAGCACTGTGGGCTCAATATTCCCTACAGTATTTCTCAAATGTTCCAACTCCTGCTTTAAAGAAGATATAGAACTTTACGGTCATAATTAAAGGGAGAATTGAAGGATCCCAATGTTACAATTTTATTAACATCCATCTAATAAAGGAAAGAGAAATTAAATTGACTCGCACACCAAGTTAATGTAACACAGTGATATTTGAGAAGTGAAAGGAAGGATGCTGCTGGAGGCTGAGGTATTTATATGTACTGAGGTGAAACAAAAATGTCCTTAGATACCTATGGAGCTAATACATATGCACACACAGGACATACAATCATCATTTTTTAACATGGAAATTCTTCTGATAAGTTTCCTACTTGCTGCTTCAGAACAGGTGTCAGTATTGTTATTTTCATACAACTAGTAACAGGAAGAAGCACATACTTGAATCAATGTTAATGCTGAATATTAAGCTCAAAATTAATGCTTAAAGCAGCAAAAGCTAAGCTGATGTCAAATTAAAATAAAATTAGCGTAAGAGTTAAAGTGAGATGAACTTAAATCATTGGGAAGCTAAAGCTAATTGTCAGTTTCATAATTTAGCTTTTTTTTTTTTTTTTCCTTTACTTAAACAAAATAATTCCACTTCAGTTACTTCAGGTGTTTTTAATGGAAAATCTCACTGTGGATACAAGTTTCAGTCCATCTAATCAGGTAGGAAAATTATTTATTCCCCCATCAGCTAAAAATGATGTCACTTTGAATCCACTATGCAAGATTTCTCCACAGCAACAAATTCAAGCCATCCTTCAGATCTCTGCTCCTTTCCATGCCTGGCTTACCTTACTGCCAGTCTTAAGAACATTGTCCTTCTCAGGTGATTTATTTTGACAGCCATGTAAAGCCAACCACAAAAAGTGATGTACTCAACACACAAAAAATTTGGGTAATAAAAAGTATTCTTTGCCGTTGAATATCAAGGCAATGCCATCGTACTGTACACTCTGGAGAGCTCACATCTTTTAACCTGCAACCTCCAGAGTTTCAATAATTTTAGAGGCCTTCAACAGTAACAGAATGGAAGATTAATTAAGGTGTGAGAGACAGAATTTCATCACTAATCTCTACAGCAGAAAGATAGCAATGGATACATGAAAATAAATTCAAGTTATTTACCACTTTGATGCTCCAAATGGCACTGCCAGGAAGCTGTCTGGATTTAAAAATGTCCCGACCTTCTGAAATGTCTGGGGACCAGGAAGGTGGGCTGACTGTATTATTGGTACTCCAAGCCCCCTAGGATACGGTAGGTGAGAAAATAGATGTATAAAACTTTGCAACATAAAAAAAAAAAAAAAAAAGCAAAACGCAAAAAAACAAAAAGCAAGCAACAAAAAAAATCTGAAAAGCAAAGCACATGCAGGCATAGGCATTTCTACATTAACTTAAGTAGTCAATTAGTTCACTGAGTGAGTAGAAAGTGGGGAATTTTTAGGTTCTCATTGAAACACACCCTAAAATCAATATTTAGATCCAAGTGATGGTTAAGTATAACAAAATGAGTTTTATAAACAAAGCTTAATATAAACCTAAAGCAAGCAATCATAAAAATGACAAATTACATGCCTAAATATTATTGCATCAGTGAAGAAGACAGTAGTTTGAGGTGGTAACATCACCAAAGGTGGTAACACCTTCTATATTCCAAATCACATTTCGAAAGAACTGATGGCCTCAGTTAACTTTTGAAGCTAAACTACCCTCAATCACAGCAACAACTAGCCTGAGAAGCACAGCAAACAAAAGGAATGTGAATAAACCACTGGACAAAAGAAAAGGAAAATAGCCATGGTAATCAACAAAGCAGCTCATTCCTGCAAGTCTGCCACAAACAAACCATTATAAAGCCCTACCACTGACTTTTTTTCACCCCAGTGTTTACATGCTATGCTGTGGTATCACATTTTAACATATTATGTACATGTAATAATATACATCCATGCAGTGTACCTACAAGCTCTTTTTAACTAATTATTATGCCTGTTTATGTAGTTCCATCATGGTGAGATATTGTATGACACTAGAAATAAAGCAAAATGAGAAGAAATGCTAAGATGGGCAAGGAAAAAATCTGTGAAAGACTTTCTCAAGCACAGAAGACAGACTGTGTGAGACAGACATCATGAATAACTTCACTGCCAATTTACACATCAGATTAATAAAGGACAGTACATTTTCCTAATTCTAAATTCGTGAGAGTAAAAAATATTGAATACCAGGATGAGAAGTGGAACTGATGAAAAGTGTAGGTTTACCTTCCCTAGAATGCCACTCAGCAGCAGAATCCCAGGGCTGATATGGAATAACCTCACGCAAAAAACCAATCCCAACTATTCACAAGTGCTCACGAGGGCAAGCCCAAATACATTTACACCTTTGAATACTGGGATGTACAGTAATAACAAGCATCAAGGAGAATGAGATGGCTTTGCAAAATGTGTTGGGTTGTTGGTTTTCTTTTCTGAAGTGCAATTTCTCCATCAAGAACATGTAGGAAGTAAGTTTCTTTGGAATCAACAACTCCATCAAAACATATATTTATCTCAGACTGTAAAAAGGTGTCTTGCTAACAGCTGCACTGACTGAAAACAAGGCTATCCCTCAAGTGATCTGGAACAGCAGAGCCAAAAGAGAAAGCTTGTCAGTGACCTAAAAGCCTAATTATGGATAACAGTCACATGGTAAAAACACCAATGCTCGGTACAACCCACAGGGTGGACACAGCGGTGTTCAGCACAAATCTGCTTTCTGGAAGTTTAGCTCTGCCTTTTAGCACAGGGAAAGGAATATGGACAACGTAACACTTAAAAAAATAACAACTTGATGATTCTGCCCACACGAGGTGGTAACTGGACACACAACCTACAACTGCTTCGTGCCCAGAGCACCTGTGTGCTTGGGATGGCCACCAACGCCTCCCCTCTGCCAAGGGGCTCCCAAAACCCACCCCAGAGGAACAGCTCCTGACAGCAGCTGCACAAGGGTTCCAGTCAGTGTGCTGGAACAAACACTCTGGATTGGAAGATTTTGCTATCCCAGTTTTTTCCTTGACTTCAGACAGGTGGTCACCATGCAGACAGCTCAGAAGATCAAGAGGTTCTTCACCCTCTAAAGGGGAAAAGTGCTGGAAAGAAACCTTCTGCACCTTCAGACCTAGAGATGGACAAGTCCCTGTTCACACCCAGGGCACAAGGACAGAAGAACATTTGTGACAGAAGGGGGACATCATGTCAGAAATGGGGGGTAAAAAAGGAAATCTGATACACTGGTAGGCAACTACATAAGCAGGTCTGTGGCACAGGAGATTTGTCTTAACTATTCCAGCCATAGTTTCAGTATCAAGTAGCAGTCAACTTTAGCAGGTAAAACTCAAACTTTCATTGAATTTTAATTAGCTTCCCCATTACTTCTAAAATTTGTAATGCATGGTAGGCAACTGTTCTTATAAAATGGCAACTCAAAGAAAACCTGTATAGCAACACAAAGAAAATCTATTTATCAAAGAAACAATCCTTACATCAATCTGTAAAGAAAGCAACATGCTGACAGTGTCAAAATTCAAGATCTTAAACATGCTGAAAATACTTAATCAACAACTAGAATTACCTACTCTTAGTCTGGAGGTACAAAATTATTCTCCTTTTAAGAAGATAACTTTTCTAGTGATTAAATATATTCAAAAGATTAAAAAGCTAAAAGAACATTAAATCTGAATATGAAATATTCAGTCTTGCAAAACAAAATGATTTGTATATGATTCATGAACCATATTGTTAAGAATTAAATTGGAAATTTAATCCAAGTTTTATTGTAGATCAGAAAAATTTGAATTCTTGGTCAGATAAACTTAATTAAAAACACACATTTCCACAATACCACGAACAAATGAATTACATCAAAGAGATGCATTAATTATATTTTGGCTTTTAATTAATGCCTATTACCACACAACACTGAAGAGAAAGTTCTATTCAGTTCATTTACATCAGAACCCCAGCAATAATTATGTACTGTGACAGAAACAGGAAGTTCTAATTCTCCATCATATTCTTGAGTCCTCAAAATTGAACAACACAGCTGCAAGTAAATTATAACAAAAGGAAACCCAGTGTCAGCAAGGGTCAGGAGATCTCACTAAATTACCACTGACTGTGTTTAGCTGCTTAACGCTTTATGAATCCTACTGCAATTGCAAATGCACAAAGCTGGATTTGCAATTTAATATTTAATGTAATTTTAGGGTTGTGAACAAACTTTAATCACTTGAAAATACAGCTCTCCTCATTAAAAAAAAAAACAACAAAAAAAACAACAAAAAACCAACCNTCTACCTTTACAACAACATACTTAGTGATACCATGTAAGTGGAGACAGCAAAAAAGCCATACCATCCAAGACAGCAAACATCCAAAACCATCACAGTGCTCTGCCTTTTTTGGTCTCATTTAAAAATATCTCTTAAAACACCAACAGATATTCAGTATGTTGTGTAACAGTGATCACCAACATCTTCATGATGAAAACTAAATACTTATGAACACGGTATTTCTCAAGGAACACACTCTGGAATAATACTAAAATAATATTTATGGAATTTACAAAACCAGCAGAAGTTTATTGGTTTTTATTCAAAATTATTCTACAGAATGCTCTCAACTCTTCACCTACCAGTGTTTCAGTGGCAAAATTTGTAATGCCTTCCATTTACTGACTTAATCTTATGCTGTCCAGTACATAGTGCCATAGCAAAAGTAACTATTTCAAATCTGTTCAATTCTGATAGATAGAATAAACACAACACCATTTAACATAGACCTCCACAGAAAATAGTAGTTTTCCTTGAGAAGATTAATTTCAAACTGGATCTATGTCAGATTAGTCATTAATAAACTTACATGATAATTTCCACTAAGACTACTGCTTCGGGAAAGAGAAATTTGGAAATTATTAAAGAGAGATCCTGCCCCTGACATAAATTTGCAGTTTATAGGCGAGAGTGGAGCATCTCCACATTCCATGGAGAAGAAACTGGACTGACACAACTCTTAAGGACAGCACTGTAAAAACCTGACCATGCTGGCAGCTCAGGGTATGTGTGATCTATGAACGCCTGAATTTCATACACATGTAAAGAGTAACTTGGCTACGTTATGGAGTAGGGGAACAGGAGCAGCAGACGGTCCATGGAACAAAACCCAAAAACCCAGTGAGATGCTGAGCCTGGCAGGTAGAGGGTCCTCTCAAGGGACAGAATGCAGCTTTCCTGTAGCTGAGGGTATGGATAACATGCTGTCCTAAAAAGCAGCATCAGTAGAAGGGCACCTTACTCACAGGAGCTGCCACAGTCCCCAAAGTGGAGTAAGTTTGTACCAGCCAAAATTCATACAGTTCCCAACTGTACCTACACTTAGATTTATACACAGCTCCCCTTTTGCTGAGAAGCTGCATTTTCTCCTGCTGCTTCTAAGCAAAGTTGGGATGCCTGCAGAAATGCCAGGGGGCAGAGGAATGCTGACATCAGTGACACTGACTGCAGCCCTCAAGGTTCATGAAGTCTTTTTAAGCAAAATACTGTCTTCATTTTTGAGATGTGTTTTAGTCCTTCCCAGACAGGAGTAATGTGGTGCTGCAGATACATCACTAAAGCAAACTACTAATGTCTAACACAGGAAATCACTTCAGATTATGTGTAACTTTGTATTCAGTGGCAAACCAGAATAATTATTCAAATGTGTTTTATTAATGACTGTATTAACATATTCTGAAGAAAGGGCTGATAATTCATCCTACTGTCCAGCACAAGACATTAATTTAATGAGAACAAATCCAGATCAGAAATTATCCTACTACATGGATTCCCTTGACTCCAGTGGAGCATGTGCCTTATAAAATTGAGGAGAAATCTATCCAGCATGCAGAGAAATTTTTTTCTTATTCTTCTTTATAAAAAGTTCCATAAAACTATTGCAATGGATATATTATTGCATTTTTAAAATAGGAAAAAGGACTTTCCAAGGAAGTAAACTGCGTATTAGAAGCTTTCAAACTTCTAGGAGAGAGTGTAGAATTTGTGAAGTTATGTTGGCTTGTCTTTGGGGTTTACAGAGTGATCAGACTCCATGAAGGAACTATTTTAAATCTGAGCAGTCCTGGACAAGGAACAAGTTTGGCAATGGAAATTCCTTCTCACAACAGAAGAAAGCAGGGATGATCCCAATGTTAACAGGCACAGGAGCCACAATCTCTTTAATCAATAAAAGCCACTCAATTTGTGCAACTTTCTGCCCTTCCCCCCACAACAGGCAGCCAGGAGCTCCTGCAGCTGCCAGGTAACGTTTGTATGGCATAACCTCACACATGGCACAAAGCCACACAACAGCAATATCTGCTATTTTATACACAGAAAGCAGCCGACCCCAAACCCATAAAATTAACCTGCTTTTGAGAAGACAATTGCTCTTCAGTGCCACCCAGAGAAGAATCACACATGACCTGGTTTACTCCAAACAGCTACACCTGTAACTTTATAGAAGCACCTTTTCCTCCAGTATTGTCTTCCCCATTTTTTACTTGCTTTTAGATCAATGTGATCACCTTCAGGTGAACAAGAACTGAAACACTGTGTTAGGTTAAAATGTTTTAAAGTAAGCTGATGTCTCTTCTTGATCTGTGGAGCTCCAATGGCTTGGAAAATATGATGGAACAGCACCAAGGAGCACTTTTTTTCAGCTGCCAGCACCTGCCCTGCATGATGCTTTCCAAAGGCCAGAATTGGAGAAAGCATTAATTCTGAAGTGCCTATAGTGTTGACACAAAGAAACAATAGGTCTTACTTCTCTGGTTTTATACCCGGTGAAAAACTGCCTGCTTGCCTTCCAACCTATCCCACAGAATCCCCATGTAACAGGAAACCAAACTGCCTGGATGCAATTCTGTGCCATGTGCTCTGGGATGACCCTGCTTGAGCAGGGAGCTGGGGCCAGATGGCCCATTGTGATCCCTTCCAACCTGACCCATTCTGGGATTTTGCTTCTGCTCCTATGCACAACTCTCTATTTGAAAAAGTACACAATTCTTTTAAAAAATGAAGGTTTTCAGCAGAAATTGTTTAAAACACCACAAAATAAACCTAAACCTATTTCTGTCTGCAATCCAAAGTGATTTAAATACATGCCTTCCGCATCGTGGATTTGTCCAATTACATCCTGCTCAAAAGGAGAACACCTGCCTGTAACTGGACATCTAAAAATCTTTTTTGTCACAGTCAACAGAATATCATTTAACAGCTTTCAGTCCCTCATCAAAAGCCCAGAGTAGGAACTTAAGTGTACTCAAGAGAAATTTGTTTAAGGCATTAACATATTTCTGCAAATACGATATACACACACCTGACTGTACACTAACCCAGGAAAACCTAACTGCAGCACAACAAACACAGATCGCCTAAACTCAGTGAAAATAGCAGAAAAGCTTTCCAGAACACTCTCACACTTTAGGAAGCAAAAATTTTGAACCCTTAGGTGACATGTAAAAACCGAAAGAATTGTGTAGTGTATAAAAAAAGCTTTACTAAGTCCAGAAAAGCATGAAATCATCAACCTGGAAGTCCCAAAGACTAAAAACAAATTGTGATGAGAAGATGAAACACTAACTTGTCCCACTGACACACTTTTTGTATGGTATTTCACAAAAAAGAAATGAATACTCTGGACTGATAAACCATTTTCCTCGGAACACAACTTGAATAGAGAGAAAGATGTTGCAAAAAGTGACAGACTCGAGGATTCTTTTCACTTATCAAATTTAATCCTAGTCAAACCACAACAATTTTTACAAGACAGTCCTTGCATGGGATTTCCTAATGTAACAAAACCACAAAATTATTTACCACACCATTAGAAACGTTGTTATCTGCAGAATAACGGACACAGAGTTGCAGAAGGCTCTTTTCTAAAGCCAGTTTAAAAAGCTTTAACACACTTTCAAAGTACCAGCCAAAATAAATGTATTTATGAAAAATATTAAAAGTTAAAAAGCACAGCATTGTATATATCTACATTTATAGCATACTGTATGAAAAAACCCAAAAATTTTCTTCTAGTTTGCTCTAACCATAAGCCAAAAGAAACTTAAACTCCCACCAGAGAAGCTTTATGATGGCTGACTTTTTTCATTATTTACCAGACCATTAATTCATTGAAGAAATAAACTACATACTCACTTAGGAGAATAAACGCATATTATAAGAAATAGGTGAATTTGATGAGTTATACTGAAATTTAATAAACAAGTAATGAAACACTGCATGTGCTTACCTGTCTGGATCTGGGTCTCCCAGGGGAAAACTTGCGTTTAGTGATGGCTGGTTTTCCCATGCCGATTTTTGGAGTGACTGATATGTAGGTGGTTGGGAGAGTGCTCCCAGCAGCTGGAGGCAGCACTGGGGGCTGGCTGTGCTGCACATCTCGTGCAGAATGCAAGTCTAGAGAAACATCTGGTGAGGAAGACACATTTGTCTTGTTTAGATTAAGTGATGGGGGAAGTGAGGGGCAAGTCTCAGCTGGTGGTTTTATGGGTTTGTCTCCAACTGGTGAACTATTTGCAACACCTCCATTCGAAGCAGTAGTTTCTACTTCTAGAGGAGCTGGTGCTTCTGACTTCTCATGGGTTTCTTCCTTTTCTACATCTTTCTGCACTTTTATAATTTCCAGTTGTTTTTCTATGGGGACAGAAATATCTCCTTTTCTTTCAGTCTCCAGCATTTCTGGTGTCACAGTCATGGCCTCAGGTACTGAAGACAGAGACCGGGAGTCTGCTGTGGACACTTCTGATACCTCCACACTACCCTGAGGCAGCTGTGTCTCTTCAGCTTCTTTGTCCAACTCCTGCTGTGCTACAGCTTGAACACCTTCTACCACTTCCATCATTTTCTCAGTCTGACTGTCACCAGATGCTGGTGTCTTTTTAGGAGACATTTCCATTTCAGCTGAATTGATTTCAACAGAGACTTCTGCTTCCAGTTGAGTGGTCTTTTCTTCTGGTGATAAGCCTGTAATCAAGTACAACCATATTAAAGGCTGACCGTGAAAAAGAAAAAAACTTCTGGTGTTCTGGTCAGCAAGTATACTTGGTACACATCATGCAGGCCAACACATATCACTTTACTTCAGTGAATTTAATATGTACCTTAAAATACACTTCATAAATAACTTTCTTTATACCTATTTTTACAGTAGTCTATATTTTTAGTTCATTACTTTTCTTCTCTGAAAACACAGAAGAGTAAATTATAAGAAAATAGACCCAAGATTAATTTTTGAGGAACTGAACACACATTTCCAGGTAGGCAGCTAAAAGTAGTTTCTTCTTTTTAATTTCTGTATATTGAAGATGCATGCTATGAAAAATTAATGTATTGTAAGCTACTGTCCCAACACTTCCAAAAAGCTAAGAACAGGACAAGTACAAATAAAAACCACTTTCCTCCTAAAACTCTTTCATACTGAAATGAAAACAGCTGCTGCTGGTTTAATTTAATTTACTAATGTATTATGAATTTCTTTCAAAAATATTTATCTAGCACTCCCTTGAACCAAATCAAGCACCTTCCATCCATAACTTTCTTCATCAAGGAGTTCCAGAGTTTTTGTTCCACTCTAAAAAGTACCACATTCCTTGCTCTGATTTTGGCTTCCCACACCTTCCTTTGATGGGCCCTGGCTCTCTTACAGGCCACTTACTTTCTGTTATTCTTGCACTCTTAAACTCACACTGCTACAAGTTCCTCAGCCATTAAGTTCACAGCCAGCATTTTATTCTGAATATTTCTTCACAGTTTAAATCATGGCCCTTCCACCACAAGCTGTGATGCACAACTGAGTGATCACAGCTAATCTGTAAAGTTGGGGTTTTTTTTTACTTTGTCTTTAAATACAAGTTTCTTGTATTTAAAGTTTCTTGTTTCCCCTTACAGCAACCATCCTCCAACATCATCTGGGACTGAATGGGACAAACTGGCAAGTTCTTTACCCTTGACACTGGTCACTAACACATCTAGTGGATTTGACCCTTCTTTAGCTGATCCTCCCTGTGCATTTGGTAAGATGCAGTTTCTCCCAAAACAGAAATGATCAGCTGCTGTAACCCTGTCTGGAAGATTATCTTTTACTTACAAAGGGAAGGGGAAAAAAAAAAACAACACCCAC
>WAAG01024898.1:1555-37563 GCA_013390105.1 Tichodroma muraria
TGCCAGTGTGAAATTTTAACAGGTGAAATGCCTTCCCAGGAGGTGCTGGTGGCACTGTCTTCCCTGCCAACCCAGAAGGCTCTGCTGTGCTTTTGTGGCAAAGCTTACTGCTGAAAAGAATTCTGGCAGCAGAAATTGCCTGCTGCCTCTGAGAACCTCTTCATTCAACATTTGCAATGACCAGGTCTCCTCCCAAGCTCCTCCTCAAGCACCTGAGTGTACCAAGCTCCACAGACCTTCCCCCATAACCCTGGTCCTCCAGCTCCTGTATCATTTGTGTGATTCCCATCTAAACCCTCTCCCCTGTTTCCAGATCCACAGGTGGACCTCCAAACCAGACAAGGTTTTTCTGTTGTGATCTCAGAGTAGCTCCCCACTGAGGCAGGATCACTTCCCCTGCTTTAATTTGATACCTCCCTTCTCACACCCCAAGAGGACACACCTGCCCTTTGAGCTGCAGGTTTGCATTGAGAGCTCATGTTGAAGCTGTTATCGCCACTGGCTTCTTCAGTCTCGCTCAGGGTCACGTTTTTCCAAGACAGAATCTTCCATCTTGCAGCTGTAATCTGCCCTCCAGGTTCCCAGATGTATCACCTTGCATTTGGCTGTATTAAATGCAGCCACACTGAATCACAATCGTTTGACCAGGAGATTCAGCTCACTCTGTAATAGTAACCAATCTTGGTGATGTCTGCTGAAACCTTATCAGTGAGAATTGTATATCATGACCCAGGTTGTTGGTAAAAATCTTTAAATCAATATTTTAGAAAAAAACAACTCTGCAATTCAGACCATGAGGGGATACTTCTACATATTTTTTTCCATGCATCTTGCTAAAGGTATCCTGCTAATTGGTATTTCTCCCTTAAAAATTGAACCCATCACAAAGATGGTTTTGAGCTATGGAAGATATATATGTGATTCCTGTTATCAGAAGTTTTAACTGAAAATTTCACTTACAGTCAAAAAATTCATTTATAACTTTGTTAACAAATTGTCGTTGTGAGCCTGCCCCATTCTTCCCTATCCTTTAAAGCCCAAAAATATCTCCCAGACAGGTTTTCTAATTCTTTACCTCTAATTAATACATACACTGGTTTGAATCATGTCCTTGGCACTAATTATCTGTTATTAAAATACCGAACCAACTGTTGCTTTACTTTTCTGGGATTGCTATTGAACTAACCTCTGTACAGTTTGGTTTCCTAAAAAATTGTATTTAGTCAGACTTGGACACCACTCATTCCTCACAAGTAATAATTGAAATCATGGGTCAATTTGAACTAAATTTCCTGATGAGACTAATATTGCAGAGTTGTTACTTAGTAGTGAGTTTTGAAAACAAATTCCAACAAAAGGAGTGGAAGAAGGAGGCTCAACATAATGTCCATTGTTCAGCCAAGCCTACTGCCTCACAGGGACCTCACCTTGGAGAAGACCTTGGGAAAGCTGACTCTGTGGGTGTCAGGGCATTGATGGAGCAAGAGCTCAGTGTGCTGCATTGTCTCTGTCTCTCTCCACTGTTTTCTAATGTTAGAGCAAGTTTAACATGGCATTTCTCAACCAGCTCTGTACACATTGACTGTAGTCAGTGTGTTACACACACTCTGGAATGTAGCACACTCGTGTTGCAAAAATGTCTATTTTTGGTAGGTGCTGTGTTTCATCTTTATTTCTAGTCCAATCCCAGCATCCTGGTAAGAAAGTGGCATCTTCCTCCTGGTTCCCACATGCAGAACAGGTATAGCTGCAGACAGTTCCTGCTTTTTTCTACATATTTATTTAGCACTTCTCTGCTTCAATCTAGTAATGGTCATATGTGTGAGCTACAGTTTGTGTGCTCTTAATAAGCTTTTCTTAAAATGCTTATATTTAGCTCTTTTGGCCACAGATATTTCGGGAATTCTGTTGGCTTCACTGAGCAGCAGACTACATATTTAAGGTCACAGCTTTGATTTCACCTTATCTTGTTTCCATCTGCTGTACACACACTTTATATCATGATGATGCATCTACTTGCAGTATGTACAGCTGCAATACTGACATTAATGAGGGCTCCAAGATAGCATCTTTATTATAATAAGCTGTTAATATGGCCCTAAAATGCTGCTGCTTGTGGATCTGCCTCAATATGAAGCAGCTGGCAGCTATGGCAATTGTCATTCTGAATATATTAATATACAAGAAAATGAGAATTTATTAATATGGAGAAATACATAGGGACTAAAGGAGGCAAATGGGCCCAGAGCTGCAGCTGACCTGGGCAGCAGCTTGCACAGAGCAGCAGCTCACATACACCTGATGAAACAAGGGCAAGAGTTTTTCATTTTGATTTGGATGAAAATTGAAGATATGAATTCTGCCTGAAATGCGCAGTTGTCTCCACCACAGCACACAACTCACCAAATTCTGCTCTGTGATGATCTTTCTGAATAGAATTCTACTGCATAGGAATTTTGAAGAATATGACAGGAAAGTATTATCCCTATTTTGCAAGAAGACATTAAAGAAAAGTAATAGTAGCCAAGCCCAGGCCCTTACTGTAATTGTTAGACAACTCTGGCCTCTCTGAAATGTGCTCCTCTGAGTGCTGCATCATGCTGCAGACACATGTCTGCCTCAAGGCCACATAGTATGTATTTAATAACATGTTAAAAAGCTGACTCCTGATCTTAAGTTGGTATCAGGCATAAAGTACAGGTGTAAGTGTGATACTTGTCATGTGTTGTCTTCTCTGTCACCTGGTACTGGTGAGGGACTATCAATAGGGCAACTCATCCAACAGCCTGTGAATGACAGCAGCGTATGTTCCACAGAAACGCTGATTTTTGAGACAGGCCCATCTTCCCATCCCAGCCTAACAACCACTGTCCACCTGGTGACAATTTGGAAGAAAAACGAAGGTGAAAAATCAGAGCAAGAGGAACAGAGAGGGGTAAAGCTGAAGATGATTCGGGAGGGGAAAGCAACCCCTCCATAGATTGCGTTTGCCCTCGCTCGCCTTGTGAATGGGGACTAAGTCGAGGTTACACAGAGATGTTAAAAAGATGAGACACAACACAAGAGGAAGCGGTGACAGGATGAAAGGTTCCCTGAGATCAAATGAGAGAAATGAGGACTCGAAGGGTCAGTCCTCCCTCTTATGCTTGCAAGCTCGGGCATTGGCTGTGCAAGGAACCAGGGCTGACAAAGCAGAAGGACAGACAGAGGGCTGCAGGGCCTGATCCTTCCCTCCGCTGCTCCAGGTTTCCTGCGTGACACCCCAGTGACTGCGGTGCACAAAGCTGGGAGCAAAGGAGCAGCGGCTCCTCTGAACCAACTGTGCAGCAGCACTTAACCCCCACTGGGTGGGTCACAAACCTGAGATTACATCCTTGTTCCCCAAGGCCTGGGAACACTTTGGGAAGATTTTAAGAGCTCAGCGTTTAACCGTTTATTTAGCAGCAAAGAAAAGAAAGAACAGGCTCTGTCTTGGCAAACATTTCCAGTGGGAATGCTCATGAGTGAGTTGTTCCCGTGGAAGTCTGGAAGTCCTGTGGAATTCCAAATGTTTTTCACTCTCTGGTTAAAGCTGGAAAAGCAGCAAAGCAGTAATAACCAAAAACATTCCAGGAAATATTTGGAAGCCCTGTAAAACTCCCACAGTAATAAGGGATGTAACCAATCCTGCAATAAGACCTTATGCAAAGCTGCAGGGTGATTATGCATAACCACTGCAAGGTGAAATCCATATCCTCTAGTAAATTATTCTTCTTTCTGCAGACCCTAGTCTAAAGTGATTAAGGAGAACAACTAATGCCTCTCAAAAGTGTATCTACAACTTGAAATGGGAAGATTTTGAGGTTGAAAGCCATACTGAATTTAATGTGACTATTCTGTTCAGCTCTACACTCCATGTACATATTAGCCATAGGGCTGGCTTGTGAGCAGTATTCCCACCATCACAGCAGTAAGGGAAGATAATGTGTAAATGTAAGTAATATCCCTGAGTAACTTCAGCTTTAGTGTTTTTCTCCAATAATATCTATACCTTTTCTGCCCATTAAATATGGAAACATTAATTCATTATTTGCTTACATTGTGCGGTGCAACATGGTACAGAAACTGACCGGTGCTAATGAAAACCAGAAGCACCAGTCAGCACAGAGGTGCAACTGGACTGGTGAGCCTGGGCTCCCTCACAACACCTAACACTGCACTGGCATAGTCAGATTGTTCCTGGGCTCTGAGCTGGTGCCTCTGCAGGCTGAGAGGAAATGGCTGAGGGCAAGGGTGCTCTGAGTACACTGGAGGAAGTCTCAGAAAGCTCAGGTTTGCACTGTGTGGGCAGAGCCTTTGTAGCAGCTCCTGTAGGGTCTTGCTCCTACTGGACATTGCAGTTTAAAACCTCAGCATCATGAAAAGTCCTTGAGTTCAGTGGGAAGGCAAAAAGAGGAATCTTATAAGGAAAAGATGATTTTTCAACAAATATATGGGGGAGGGTTTTGTAAATGTGCCAATGGAAATTAATTACTTTCATAAAATACACAGTGTATTAAGCCAGGCTGTTCACCATGACTTCAGGTCTTGCAAAGATGATCTGCTACAGAAGTGGAGTTTTACTCCTCAAAATTATTTAATTTGAAATTAAATGTTCTTAACAATAGATTTTGAGATTAAATATTGATCCTATTACAGAAAGTGTGTGTAAACACAATCTGTAATGTGGAATGACATCCTGTAAAAGAAAAAATTGTTTCGATTTGTTTTCACACAGTTTTCAGTTGAAACCACACCCCTGTGGTCCAAAAACTCTGAGAACACCTTCAAAGCAGCACTTAATGTGTGTGTATGTGCATTAATGAATTTCTGTTCTCAGTGAAAAAGGACTGCACGTCTCAGCACTCTGAATAAGAACAGAGCATTCAATCCCTCTCCATAGCAAATTCAGCCTTCAACAAGTTAGTTCTTCCAGGGATGGCAGTGATGCAAAACTGCTTTGCAAATGTTTTTCTGGGTTTTGTTGCTAGGTGATGACTTGGAAAACTTTGCTATTCCTGCTGAGAGGTTTAAAAAAAACAGGCCTCACATTAAAGAGTACAAAAAATAGGCCATCTTGCTCCTTAACTCCCATTTCCTAACTCCCGGAGTTTGCACCTTGTGTGCCTTCTCCACTCTCACATGCCCCTCTCTCCCCCTGCCTTGGATCTTCTTGCCAGAAATTGGAGGCCCAAAAAACCACTTCTATTACAGTGTAAGAAAGGGAGAGATCATTAATCTTTCTATGCCTGACCAAAATAAGCAATTCTGCAAGTGTGCACTGATTTGTACTGGTTTTTCCTTTCTAGTTAAATTTTAACAGATATTAATTTTATTAATCTTGGGTGGACAGATTAATTACTGATGACATGATTGCTATCTTTTCCGCATAGAAAGAAACAAGAGAGGCTTGGAGATGACTCCACAGTTGTTTGCTGAATCCTATACCTGACCTGGATGCAAAAGCCCTTGACAGGGTGGCACATGGGTAATTGATGAGGAAAAGATGCAGAGCTGACACTCAGGGTGGGCGGTCAAAGAGTTATTCACTGGGATTTTTCCAAACTAGGCCTGTTGGTGGGGGAAAATAAGATGTATTTATTCAATTCTTCATTGGTATTTGTGTCCCTTGGTGCATTTTTAATATCATTTATCCAAGATTCCAGAGATGTGGCCTTGAACTAGTATATGGCTAAACACAGTATGCTCGGAAACAGTTAGACACTGCTGCTCTCCCTGAAAGCTGTTTCTAAAAGCTAAAGTCTGGTGCTATAAACTGAATATAGGATCAAGCATTTTTTATATATTAGGTCAGGATGAGATATCAATAATTGTTAAAAATTATCAAAGCCAGAGGAGCAAACAGCTATTTCAGCAGCCAGAAAATAATGATCATTGACCTTTATAGCCTCAATTTGCAATCTGGCTCATTTGGAGCTTAATCCTCTTTCATCAGGTTGGCCAAGTAAGAAGACCCTAAATCTCATCTCCAGCAAAGTTCTTGGCATTTGACAGCATTTGGTCTCTTAAAGTGATAGCATTTCTTGAGTGTAACTGGCACTGTACAACTCTATTGAAGGACATAAAGCCAAGAATTTCAGGCCCTAATCCTGTAAATCCTTGCATTTTCTTTAAAATCTATTCATGTGAAAAGCTCCCTTGGCTTTGGGGACACCATTGGTATTCATGACTTTCGTTGTGTGAGAATTTCTGTATGATCAGGGTCTAAAACCAGGAGGACCAACAAGCCCCAGGGTCTGCCTTGAGTTTCCACCTCCCATTTCTGGGAGGCTTCTGGCAGGTGTGGGTTTGGCTGTGCCCTGGGACTGGTTTCTCTCCCTGTGCAGCCTCCACAGCAGCCCTAAGCACTCGCAGTCACTTTAACACTTCATCAGTTCTGGTGTGATGACAGGAGCTGTGTTCTGTCCCATCACCAAGCAGTAACTTAGGTGAGAGGTGGGAAAGAGGAATTTGCTTCTGAGTCTTGGGATAGGCAGCACAGGAGCAAGTGGCACTGACATTGTCCAAAGAGTGTGATGCATTTCTGGCTGTTTTTTTGGGGTTTTTTTCTTTAACAAACTTAAGTAATTGAGAATGTAGTCAGTGACAGGTGAATTAGGTGCTTTCCAGCCTTCACTATACAGAGTCGATGGCAACTCTACTCTCCAAGATTAAGATGCATTTATTATCTAATTATGTATTAATTGCCAGGAGAATACTTATTAATTGCAGCACTGCTGTTCTGTGCAGAACACTTTGAGAGAAGGGGGGAGCTGGATGCCGTGTAGAGAGGGGACTTTTTGTGGTTGGTGGTGTTTAATGTCTGCTCACTAGTGAGTTTTATATGTGGATTATAGATCTCTTCAGCTAAGGCTAAAGTTCTTCAAACTTACCAGTTAAAAATCAAATTGTTTTCAGAATAACTTAGAGTGAGTTTGCTCCACGTTGTGCATCTGCTGGTCCTTGGTCTTGCTGATGTCAAGGCAAATTCTCACCAGCATTCGAAATTTCATTCTGTTCTTGTCAGCCTTCTGCAAGAAAAATGTTGTAGACCATTGAAACAAGTCATTGTTTTTGGGACAGCAACGAATTATCATTAGAAGCTTGCTCCAGTCTACTTGGTACATGTTAACATGTTTTAAACTTGTTTTGGTTTGGGGGAGTGTTAATATATGCCTGTTAATGCTCTGGAATCCTTTGGGAAGGGTAATGCTAATTTTTCAGGTGCAAATATTATCCAGTGACTTCAAAGAAAGGCAAAACCAAAAAAACAGATTCTTACTCAGCATCGTTCAATCTCAGTACAGGAGTTTAGGGGAGTTGTGGAGTATAAAAAAGAGCACAGCAAGTGAAACTGTGTTGAGTATGCAAGAAGGGAAAGGGGACCCCAGCTCTGCTTTCAGGTATTTTGAAACAGTGGTTGGAAATATGTTAACTTAGAAATATTAATTAATGTGTTAATTTAGTTATTTACAATTTGCAGTAGTGCAGTGCCTAGTGGGAGTAGTTCACTTACACACCAGCACTGTGAAAGATGCCATATAAAAGACTCTTGGAGGTCAGGGAGGACTGTCACCAGTGTCTATGGGCATCTTCTCCCAGTGTGGTGGAGGGTTAGTGCCAGGCTGGGGTGGCACAGTGGAAATTGGTGTCATGCTCTCCACTGTCTGTTTTCCTGTGGGACCAAAGGGTTACATAAGTACTGTGTTTATGTCCATCTGTGTGTTCCCTGATAAGGACTTTTTAATTTATTTGCTGATTTCATCTAAGCTTGACAAAATCTTGAAGGTCTCAAAGGTCAGTAAGTTCCTACAGGTCTCAGGAGGTTTTCAATTAGTCTTGAGGCAGGGGCCTATGTATAAAATCAGTTTAGGAAAGGGGGAAGAGCCCATATAAACGGCCAATTATGTCAAACACTTCTACTGAAACTTTGTCCTCAGACACTAAAGACAATGATGAGAGGTAAATGTGAAGGAAACCAAACTTCATTAGTTTCTTTAACTTGCAGAACTGCTAGTTTCACTTAGGGAGTTAAACAGCCATAGAAGTTTGCTTGCTGAAAGGACAGCAGGATCTGGGAAATGTGTGGGGATAGTGGATCCTGGCTCCAGCAGAACTGTTACTAGACCAGACATGTTCAGAAATCTGTGCAGTGAGGTGTCCAAACCCAAGTGACCTAATTGCCCTCAAACGGAGACAGTTATGGAGCATGGTGCAATTGTCCAAATACTTGGAAATTTGGACCCTTGCAGCAAAGAAAAAATGTCTGGATAGCTGAGCTAGAAGATGAGCTAATGATTGGTTTGCTTCTCATTATGACTGGTGACTTTGTATTAGATGCCAGGAATAGTCTGTGGAAACTCCCTTTAAAGATGTGTTTTGGATCAGACAAATGATTTCCAGACAATTAGTTGAAGTGAGCAAACTGTCCAGGGCAGACAGTGTAATAAGGGTTACATGCTGCAGGAATTTTCCAGGGGAAAATAAAGAAAGGTCTGAAATGAGTTTAAAGATAGAGCACTTTGCTGGGGATTTTATCTGTGTGAGCCCAGGGTCATCTGTCCATTTCCTAAATTTGCATTTCTGACAACAGCCAGTAGCAGAGAGGAACCCATTACAGACAGGGGAGTACCTGGGAATCAAGGAAACACCAGTACGGGTGGAGGATGTGGTGATTTCCCAGGGTTCCCATGAAAAGTCTCATCTGCAGATCTGTACCCATAGATGGGATGTGGCAAAATCACCCTGGGAAGCCTCAGCTTGGCCCAGCAGTGATTCACCCATGCTCTGCACCAGCCAGATGTGGGACAGAAGCTTCATTAGAGGGGTAGAAAGCAGCAAGCCATAATGAGGAGCAAGGGGAAGGAGGTCAAGCCATGAGAGTGTGGACAAGCAGCTGCTGGCTCTGCTCTGGGCAGGCTGGAGAAGGACTCAAAATAGAGAGAGAAAGCCGATAGTAGAATGCCTCTCAGTGCTACTGGAGAAGGTACAGTACAAATATTATACAATGTCCTGAGAGGGTGATGCCTGACTGCAGAAAAACCTCCATTTCCATTAAAGAATTAGGTCGAGGAGGTGCTGCTGGCAACCACTGTCAGTTACAGGGAGCGTTGTTGCTGATATTCGTGTTTGCAGTCAGTATGTACTCTGAACCTATTTTCTTTTAATAAATAGTTTCCTCATTCAAAAAATTGAGGTTTCCATCCCACTGAAGGTAATCACAGGTGGAAACAAATTTTTCAAGTCATTTTTTCAAATAATTTCAGCAGATGAAAGAATTGGAGTGAAATCGCTGATGCCTTTGGTGTGAGCTCTGTCACTGAGGTGGTAATTGAAGGAAGAGACCATTGGCAATGTATTTCAAGGCTTATCCTTCATACTTTGTTTTTTTCCTACAACTACTCAACCAGAATTTTATTTTTATTTCAGTTCAGAGCAGAAGCAGCCAAACGGATCATATCCCTCTATATAAAGTATAAGTGGTTTTTTTCTTTTTTTTTCCCCCCACTTGTCAAGAAAAGAGGAATACTCTGGTTTTGTTCTGTCCTTTTCTAGCCAGGTTTTGGTTCAGCAGCCAGGAGAGAATGTGTCTCCATCTTTGCAGATGTGTACACATGGGTGGAGCTCGCTGGGGGCTGGAGCAAGTGAGGTGAATCCCATGGGGCCGGGCTGGCCTGAGCACAGACGTGCCAGTGGTGTGGCACTGGACAGACTGGTTCCTCGGAAGGCTAATTGGAAACCTGCTGCCCTAACCAAGTGAGCAAAGAGAGGTGCTCAGGGGTATAAATGTGCACAAAGGAGATGAGGGGGCTCCTATTGCCCTGAGCTGCTAGATATGCAGGGATGATTTGGGTCTGCTGTTACTGAAAGGGTCTCCAGAGCTGCTTAGGGATTCCTAAATGGGAGACCCTGGTATCTTCCTAACATGGCTGGAAATGGTTTGGTCACTGAGGAAGAACTTAGATGTAAAGGTGATCTGTGTTTAGGTGATGCTTCGGGTCCTGGGGCCAGCTATCAACAGGTAGAAAAAGAGAGTGTTGAAAGCAAAAAGAAATAATTTGTTGCTGTGAATATACTTAAAGGGGTTCCTACCATGAGACTGAGAGGAGATGGGAAAGAGGGGAAAGATCTGGAGAGGTTTACATGGCACTAGAATTGCTTTCCTTTTTCATGTGACTGGCAAGGCTGTGCTGGGGGATTATGGCACTGCCTTAGGCTCCACGGAGCAGTGAGTAAAGCCAGGATGGAAGCGTTGCAAGGGATTGATCTGCCCACAGGTCCAAGTTCATTTTCTCACAATACCATGAGCCCAAACACTTCCCACCCATCTGCAGGTCCTGGCTGCTCCCCCTGTCCCCTTCCCAGCTGGGAGAACTGCTGTCTGTGGGTCCAGGTGAGCTGGCTGAGGCTCTGATTTTCCCAGAAAATAACCTGGCACAAATGGAAAATCTTCTTTCAGCTGCATCGGCTCTGCGATCCACTTCAGTGTTGTGGCAACACTTCCAGGGGGGAGTGGAGGCCATGACAAGCAGCAGGGCGTGGGAATCTCTTAGTTTGATAATGCCATCAGGAGCCTGCCCATAAATGTCACTGGATTTCAGAGAAAGCGAGCACCACTTTTCTTACAGGGTCACTGTGAGAAACTGTGTAAACTTCTTTCAGAAATCGTGATAAAACTATCGTGCCTTCCAACTCAAACACCCCAAAACCAAAAATGTGATATCTGCAGGGGCTACAGAAAAGGGAGCAGTGCATGTCTTTTGGTGGTGTCTGGGATGTCGTAGGCAGCACTGAAGCAACATTTTCAAATAGGCTTCAAAAAATAAGTAATTTGTCTGTTTTTCTCCTGTGTTCTGACTCATATTTTCTACCTAAACAAGAATCCTTTTTAAAACGTAATGACTACAGAACTTAGGGCTTTAAGCAAAATAGAAATGTATTGAGACTGACACTAGGAGTGTAGGAGTTGATAGCTCCAACACTTTTACTTGTAACTACTGTCAGGATTTTGAAATTCAGTTGAGTGGAGAAGTGTCATGAGACAGAATTACCCAATTTCAAAAGTTTAGAAACATTTGAAACTGGGTAGTTCTGCCTCAGCCCTAATTGCAAAAGGAAAGAAAAGCATGTTTAAAACAACAATCTCCTCTTTTCTCTGAGCCCTAGTGAGCAAAAATGAGTCCTTAAAGAAGACTTTGTTACAGCCCAGCACTGAAGGATTAAAACCCCACTATTTTTTTATTTTTTTTTATTTACAATATGAGAGAAAGGCAAGTTCACTGTAAGTTGAAAAGCAAATAACCAGGCTAGGAATTTCTATGTACGAAGCAGATGGACACACAAGGCCCTTTTCGGAATACTTGGGTATGTCTCCTTAGCCACCACAGCTTGTTTTGCACTCCGTATTGCTCCACACATTGTTGCCATGCACCTGTCTGTAATTTTGGAGGTTCATCTACCTCCAGCAAACTATATTTAAAATCCTCAGTGCTGATTAGAGGGAAGGAAAAAGTTCAGGGGAAGGGATTTCCTAGTTCACAAATAAGAATGTGCAGTGGAGCACTCACTAAGTAAACAGAAAACATGGGCAGCTGAGAGAAATCAATTTAGCTGAACAAACAATGTTCCATGTAATGAACTACTAATTATCCTTTTATGCCATGTCAGTCTGAGTGATTACAGAGCTGTGCAGTTTAATTTGACGTTTGAGCATTGCCTTGCTCCATTAGCCTCATATAAAGCTACGACACGTTGAGAGGAATTAAAAAAAAAAAAAAATTATGGTGGGCTGGGGGGGAAGTGGGCTGCATTTATCCAGAACTAAGTAAGCACCTGTAGCAGTCATGGGGAAAAGAGCTTCTTCATTTTTTCTTCTTTTGGCCTTTTAAATCTTGGTTGTGGTGAGAGGGCCAGCACTTGGGAGGTGAGAAGGAGGATGGCTGGTGCTCACAGAAAACTCCTTCAGTGTGTTGATAATGTCCCAGTTCTTTAGACCCGGTTTTAAGCTGTCGTCGAGGGCTTGAATAAATAAATTGCATAGATCAGACATGCATACAGATCAAGGGAAAAGTGGATGGTGAAGAATAGTGTGGGAGCAAATATATTTTCCTGGATACTTTCTTTTTACTGGAGATTTGCACACAGTAGGTAAATCAAATCCCTAGGTGCTTGGGAAATCTCGTGGTTAATCTAGGTCTGAAGGACATGTATTATAAACACTGCTTTATTATCACACTGTTTGTCCAACTACCTGCACTGATAACAGGATTAGAGAGAATTAACATATGGAGAAAGCTAAAGACAATTTGTTGGGATATACATTAGGGCTATTAACTCTAGGAGCACCAGTGAAGTACCTGTAGTCTGATACAGAGCTACACATTTTGGACTAGATTGTTCTTTCATAAAAGGTAAGGCAAGCTAAACGTCACCACCAAAGTTCTAGGAGAAATTTCCATGGGAATGGTGCAGATGCAGGAGGGCCTGTGCCCTGTGTCTAGGTAATACATCAACACATCAAACAGCGTCATGAGGGATAAAAATGACCCTAGTGTCCAAAGGCAATATTTATAGGGTTGCATTCATTTAAGCACAAATTAAAAAGCAAATGTTTAAAGACCATTTGTTGTAACTGCCTGACATCTGTGCTATGCACACCACTGAAATGTGCCATGAGACCTGCCAGGCTCACTCTTCCCTCACTGGGACATAGATGAGAACTCCCAGGTTGGGATAATATTTTTTAAAAAGCCTTTCTAAAATTTTAAATATTTTAAGATTTTATTTTAAATCTTAAGGAGAATTAATAGAAACTGAAATGAATTTCAAAAAAAAAGAAGAAATATGAAAGTAAAAAGCCTCCCCAAAACTGGGAAACTCAAAGAGCCAGTTGACTATTTTGGCTGAGATGTAGCTCTGAGGAGGCCAGATCCTTGGCAGAGGCAGGCTGATTTCAGTGAGGAATCCCTCTCTTGTGCACAAAGGATGGGGCCTGAGCACGAGGGCGTGGTGGCCCCTCTCTGACACTTGCTGTTGACACACAGCCTGCTCGGGGTCTCTCAGGTGCATTGCTCCACCGTTTGTTTTTTGGGGGTTTTTTTAATTAATTTTTTTTTCGGCTCTGTTGAGAAATATCGCTTTGACAACCCTGAGGACTGGGTGTCCCTGTGCTGGAGCTGCGGTGCCGCTCAGCCTGGGGAGAGCCGCTGCTGTTTGGGGGCCTGTTTGCTGCACGGGCTGTGGCCCTCAGCCAGCTGCTTGGGGGTGTTACATGGGACTCGGTCACCTACCAGGTGATACCAGCTTCTTCTTTGTTCCCTTTTCTTTGTTTTGGTGCTTATCCCACTGGCCTGGCCTGAAGCTGAGATGAATTTCTGCTGTGCTGCAAGGCATGACCGAGCTGCAGGCTCTTACCCCAGGGCTGAACTGGCCCCTCTGTCCGTCCCTAATGCACATTGGACACATTGGGGCCTTTCTCCGCTGTGCATTTGTAACTCCCGTTGATGCTAATGGGTGTGACATGTGTCTGTCCAGGGAGAATAGCCCCCATTGACTACGGCAGCTCCCCAGCCTTGAGCGGGGCTCGTCACTTGATTAAGCCAAACTAATGAGGCACGACCGTGGCCAGGGGGAATGTGTGGGACTGAGGCATTGCAAAAGCTGGTGGAAACATGTAGTTTTACTGGGGGCTGGGTTTTGTTATGCCAGGCAAAGTCACCGGATGCCATGGGATAGATAGAGTGTGCAGGAGCAGGTGCTGTCACAGAAGTGAGCAGTGCAGAGAGGTTCATGCTGCTGGTGACAGCACCCAAACCGCCCTCTTCAAGTGGTAATTACATGTGAGAGTGCCTTGTGTGCTTAGCAGGGTTTAAAACTAGGTTTGGTCTCAGCTCTTGCTCAGTGTACCTCTACATTCAGGGTCTGAATCTGGCCCTGTGGCTCTTTCTCTTGGGCACGTGCACAGGAGCATTTTTGGCTCTTCAGCAGACGGTCCAGTGCTCAAGGCAAGCAGCATCATTTTCACAAACATTAAACAGCATCACTTTGGGAAATGGGAAAAAGGGGGAAAGCAGAGACTGTAGGAAGTGTTTCTTGCAGGTTCCTGCTCTGCAAGAAGAAGAGTCACCAGAGGCATAGCTCGTCCATGGGAGCTCTCCCTCATGTGCGCTGCTGGCCACTAATCCAAGTGCAGAGCACCAGCTGTACTCACAAGAGGCTGGAAGAACATGGAGGGCTGGAGTCTCTTTTGCTTTGGCTGGGCCCAAAGCATCTAAACTGGGCCAGATGCAAGAATACAAATTCAAGGCATGTGCTTGGGAGTTCAGTGTGAGCACAACTGTGCTTGCAGAAAAACAGGTTGGGAGAAAAATCAGGAGACTGACACCTGAAGAACTGAGAGCATGCACATGGCCTCCGTGAACAGGACAGACCCCATAAGGACACAAAATGCTGCTTGCTGAACTGAGACCAGGAACTCTGGCCTAGCTGCAAAACACAGCATCATCCCAAACTACTGTGGTAATGGGAGGGCGCAACCTGGTAGTCCAGGGCCATACTACAAAGGCAGATAGGTCAGTTGTAGATTTTAAGAGAAAAAAGCATTAAAAAGCCTCTCAGTTCTATTTAAAGACTTGCTGTTTTGGAGAACCTGGGTGAGAAGTTGCCTGTACTTTCCCCTGTACTTTACCTGCTGGTACATTCCAGGTCAGAGGAGGTTTGTATTTTTGTCATATTGCAATACTTGCCTTTATGTAAGTGCTGCTAAGAATAAAATTAGCGGTGGGAGAAAAACATCAGTTTGATGTCTAAATTTGGAAAACTTGATGAATAAATCTATTAACTTCATTGTAGGGAGAGAAAAGAATAGCAATCTTTTGTTTAAAGTAAAGATAAAATAAACATGAAATAAGAGCTAATTGCCCTCTCTGGTTTACTGAGGTGGGTTCTTAAACACTCTCTTGTCCCCTTCAGAAGATAAATACAAATTGGCTCTGATTTATGGGACTCCAGCTTTAGAAGATATCGTCAGTTGGGTGTGAGAGGCTTTGACAGGATTATCAAATGCTCTCAGTATTTGTGAAGGGAGAGAGCAAAGGGGAAGTAGGGTTTGTCCCCTGGAGTAGGTGTCCTCCCAGAGGGCAGGTTCCTGCCAGGCGTTGGGCAGCACCGCTGTCCTCGCTGGCAGCCCCTGTCCCAGGACACCAATTAATCAGCAAGGAGCAGCATGGGGAAGGGAGAATGCCAGCCTAAAACTGCCCCGAGCACCACCAGTTTCTTCCTACCCCTGCATCCCAGGCTGTGTGGGACTGTGTTCTCCAGTCAGGCCCCATGGTGATCGCAGCGCACCTAAGAGTCTTTTGGCTTTGTCCAGAGCTCTGGGGGATGCTGCCATCTGCACCTTGCATCTTTTTCTACCTGCCCCAAAGTTTAGCACAAGGCAGTAAAGTTCCTATCACAGACCATAACATCTTATGGCAAGAACTGTCTCCTTTTGCCCAGTATCTCTGGCAGCTGTACCCATCACTTTTCTTGGCATATCCAGAACAGGTCACTTTTACCTTTATTGGTAAATTAGAGATTATTGATCAAGTAACTGAGGTTGAAAACAAGGAGTTAGAAATTAAAATATTTATTAGTCAGATATTACGCTAGTACAGTCCTTGTGGATCTTAAGAGGTGGATAATTTTCATTTTTTCTTCTTTTGGCCTTTTTGGCATTTTCTTTGATCATCTTGTTTGTTCACTCCTCTAAATCTTCCTGGAGTAAGAAGATGGCATCTAAATGTGAACGTCTCGTTTAGTTCTTCTTCCCACGGGGCAGCCTTGGGTGCTTAATGACCATTTCCTTCTCCTCTTTTGTACTTAATTAGCTGGACATGGAGGAGAGGCAGTGCATAAACTCAGCAAATATTGTTTATGCCCTTCCTGTAGCTGGTCTTTGGACACCTACAGGTCATTAATTCCTTTGTTTCCAGTCAACCTGCCAGGAGCAGCTCTCCTACCCAGTATGAGCTCTTCCCTCCCTGTGGGCTGCTGACCCATTCCCACTGAGTCGTGCTGCCGGACGTGTTCAGGAGGGATCAGGACTCCTGGGACATTACTGTCTTTCTACTGAGACTAGAAGAGATATAGGCAACATGGCAACAGTACAGATAACCGGAACTCTGTTTTCCCAACATACCCCCATATAGTGACAGGGTTATTATTAATTTTGTGGGGACACCAGGCCTTGCTGGCAGGTGGATGCTGCTGCTGAAAAGAGAGTAAGACCTATGATATGACTATAGATCCATCACACAAAAGCCCAAAGCTGTTACTGCACCCTCCAAGAAACAGTCTCTGGTGATGGAAAGAAAATCAGCGTCATCCCATGACATTGCTGTTCCTGTAGGTTGTGAATTTAAAAGAAGGCAGGCTGAGGAAGGGAGTTTGGAAATCCCTGATCAGAAGTGAGACTATTTTTCTCCTTTAAGAACATTTGCTCAGCTTTTTAATTTCCATTGTTTCCAGTTGCCATATCAACCTGAGAAATTTGCCTGGCAATTGATGGTGTATTTTTCAATGGAAGATTAAAAAAACTTAGTTGCATCAGGTTCAGCATTTGTTTGCTAGGATTTCACTTTGTTATTTCACTTCATTCCCAGTATTTGCTTTCCAAGCCATGTTAGCAGACGACGAAGGCTCCCCACCCTCCTTTTGCCCAGGCACATCTCAGGTTCAGGAGTCCATGTGCACAAGTCAGGAGCCAGGTCAAAATGCAGCCAACATCAGTAGCTGGGAGAAAGCCTGTGGAACATGTCCTATAGGCTGGGAAAGGCCATAAGCATCAACAGGAACACTCTGGTTGAAGGCAAGTGGCAGTTTCAGCTTTTTTGTTGCTCTGGAGAGCAGTTGCAGGAGGCAGAATGGAGGGAAGGGAGCTTGCTCCTGGCTTTGCTGTTGCACAGTGTATTGGTGTTCTGGAAACCTGCATCTGCATCCAGCACCATCGAGGTGGAAGGAGCCTGCACCCACTCCCAATGGTACCCAGAAATCCCAGTATCCCCCCATCTGTTCACCCATATCCTCTCTCCAGCCCATCCCTGGCCACGCAGGGCTCACTGGTGCTAATGGGGACTAATCTGCCCCAGTGCAGATGAATCTGCAGGGACTTTTCTGTGGTGAATATATTGTTTGGTTTGTTGTGGGTTTGCGGTGTTTTTTTTTCTTTAAAAGGAATAAGAATGGAAAACAAGAAAGTCAAAAAGCCCTGAATCTTTACCTTTTTAAAGTGGAGACACCGTCACAGCAGGACATAATGGCTTGCTGTGGTGGTGGTGGTTTGCCTGAGAGCCTGGAGATTTATGTAATGAGAAACACAATTCCTGCAAAGAACATTGTTAAATCTTTTCAAAATTTCAGCTATAAGCCATTTTATTGCTAATAATATGGCTAGATTCTTCTTTTGAAGAATCTGGGAATGTTTGACAAGTGGGGAAAATGGAGAGGACTTGAGGCACCATAATCTGTATTTTCCATTTACCTTGCTTGAAGCTTGAACAACACATGTGCCACAAATGATTTGTTTATTCCTAAGCACCCCCAAGGAGCCCAGTCTCCATTCTCAGGCATATAATGGCTATTCAAATGAAAGCTTTAATAGGTTGTTGCAGATCTGATACCAATGCAGCGAGAAAGAGATATGCAAATATTCAAAATTAAACAAACTAGCTCCTGCCCTTTGCCTTCCAAGGTGCAGTCTCAGACCTGGACAGTGTCACCAGTGCAATGAGCCTGCTAGACTCAGCTCTCTGGAGAACAAGTTCCTTTTTCTCCTTTCCCACTCCCCCCACTACTTTGCTTTATAAAGCTTTCACTTGAAAGTAAAAAGTATTTTGCTTGAAACATTTTCTATCTCTAGCATCTCGTGGGGAAGGAGAGCCCCAATGAGGGCTGAAATACACAACATGTTCAGATTTGAGCCTGAGGAACATTGTTGGGAAAAGCTCCTCTGTACTGGTTTGTTCCACATCTTAAAACAGGGCCCTTAACCTCAATTCCTTCTCCTGGGCATTTCTTCATGCTGTAGAAACAATTTTGGAAGAGTGACACAGACAAAAGTCCAATTAGGGGTTACAGTCTAAACAAAATCTGTTTCTGCCCACACCACAAGACAAATCAGGGGCTTCACTGCTTCCTAACACCAGTTCTTCCGTTCCTCTTTTGCTCCATGTACTGTGTGTATGAGTCAGGCCCCAAAGCCACTTTAAAATGTCACCCACCTAACCACTGAAACTGTGCCAGCAGCTACTGTGTGCACTGAACAGCAGTGAAAAATAATAATTTTACATCAAAAACACCATAAAAGTTTTTCAGTGCCTTCCAGGTTCTTGTAAAACTGCTATTATCTTGTCCAGCTCTCAAGGCTTTTTTCACAATTATCAATTAGTTCTGTGGTTGGTTTTCAAAAAGGCAGTGCTGGAAAGACGGCCAAGCAGCAAATCACACGGATGGAGGTGGAAGCACAGCTGTGCCTCCTCCACAGGATGTCCATGAACACCTTGATTCTGCTCCTTGTTAGGGGCACAATCCCTGGAGCATCCCTGTACCTCTCTTGCCCTCCCATCTTGACTGTGCTCTGATCACAAGAGCCTCGAAGCAAAACTTGCCTCTTGTTCCATCCTTATTGCTGGTGAACCAAACTTCGTCAGCAATAAAATCTCTCCAGAGATCTGCACACATGTAGAAAACCCCTGAGCTACAGGGGTTCAGCTGAAGCTGCAGCTTCAGACATGAAGAGAGAGCCCCATGCTCAGCAGAAGACATGAGGGGGATCTTGCTTTGGTGGGGTATTTGGAGAGTGTTCTGGCTGTAACAGGTACCAGAGTGTGCTGGAAGCAGTGTAGGAAGTGGGTTTGCACCTCAGAGATTTGAAGCTCTGCCTCACTGATGTTAACCAAGGCTGGACACCTCAGGGTTTCAGGGGAGAGGATCTGATGAGGGCAAATGAGAAAAAGGGCTGCAGAAAATAAATGCCCAACTTTAATTTAGTTAGTTTTTTCCTTCAGAACCACGAAGGGAAAAGCCCAGTAGTCAAAATGATAGGGGAAAGAAGATCTTCCTTTACAAGTGTGAACAACATCGTACAGAAATGTTCCTCAAATCTGTGTTTTGTGAGACTGATTGGAGCTGTAGCCAAAACCTATATTTGAATGTGGCTAGACAGTGGAATTAAAGGCGATCTCTGGCCATGTTTAAACATGAACTGGGCCATAAGCTACTTATGGGCTGTGGTTACAAAAAATAGAAAGGGCTGACTCACAGTGGGAGAGCATGAGGTTGGAAGGTTCCCATGCAATCCTCCCCGTGCTCCGGAGGTGCCCAGCCTGTTCCTAGGGATCCTGAGCACCCCGTGCTCCCCCGACACCTCCCTTGACTCTTGCAGGTCATTGGTATTTCTGAAAACCTGACTTAAAGGCTGAAGATGTTAAGTGTTTCTTTTGGCATGTCAGCAGCACAAATGAAAAGAAAGAATGGAATTCTCCAAAGTTTTCCCAGAATGCATGCCCAATTCAAACAAACTCATCCGGCTTCCTTGCAAGTGTGATTCCCAGATCACAGCACGTCTAGCACAGGCTTCCCTAACACCATCACCAGTGGCATTAGTGTGCAGAAGCAGATTTGTATTTTCTTAATTTAAAAATATTAATTAAAAGCTGATACATCTTGTGGGAAGCTCTTGATTTTGGCCCACCTAATTTTCAGTTTTAAACATTTTTACTAGGTCAACGTTTCATAATGAAATATTTTTTTTTTCAAAGAAGAGTACATGATTCTGTGGGGGGAAAATATATTAAGGATAAAATAATATTCAAGCATGAAGCAAATCAGCATCAAACCAGTTTTTGTTTCTTTTAGACAACCAATTTTCAAAAATTGAGATTACCAATTCTGGTTCTATTTAAGACTGGAGAGTAAATGCAAAATTCTGAAATGTCTGCAAGGTTGGAGAGCAGTTTTCCACAGAGCTCTCCTCCCATGAGATCGCAGAAATTCTTCTGTTTTCTCCTTCCTCCCTGGCTCTCCACCAGGCAATTCTGTTCACACTGTTCTCCAAGACAAAATCTGAGCCAGGCTGAGATTTGTGCTGATGGTGAGTGCCTGCCTTTCTTTCTATTTTTCTTTCTTCAAATAAAACAATTTCCTAAGGCTTTGAAATGGGGCTGATAAAAAGCAGCTTTTAAAATGCATTTTAGTAAATAGTTTGAAACCAGACCATGAAGTCTCATAACTGTAGGTTTGCCCTTAATTATACCTCACTGACAGCCCATTTTCCTTCTCCTCTGCAACCAGTCTCTTTTTCTTTAAGAGCAAAACATACTGTATTCTACTTTTGAAAGATTTGCAGAGTTTCACACAAATTCGACAAGATCTGTAGGTAAACAGTGTCACCTAGTGGATAACCAGCATCGATTTTCCCAAACTGTGGAAGAAGTTGGGCAGTGTGGTTTTTCTATTCTGCCCTAGAAAAAAATTTTATCTCAAATTGGAAGGAGCCCTGTACTGAGAAATGGGATCGCTGCCAAATGGCTGCAGATCCAAAGTCACAGGCTTTGATGGCCAGCACTGAGTGGGACGTTTGTCATGAGCATGGGCACAGATCCAGTCCCATCACCAGCTGTAAAGGGGAAGAACCAAATCTCCAGCTCAGTGCCTGAAGAACGAAAGGTTATAGCAGCACATCCTAAAATATTCATTTCTTGCATGTGTAGAGGTGTACTTGACTCCACATCATCTCCTGCACCATCAGCTGACCCTCTCCAGGCACAGAAAACAAGAGGATGTCAGGAGGTGTTTGCCATGTGATCAGCTGAGGCATCTGAGCAGTAAAAGTTAAAAAAAAAAAAACCAAAACTGCAAAGTCCTTGGAGTGGGAGATTTGGCAGAGAGTATTGGAAAGCAGGAGGAAAAATATAAGCTCCATGGAGAAATCTCCCATCCTGAGAGAGTGGGATGATAACTGGGGATGTGGTGGCAGGTATCTATGAGAAACGCTTCCTAGAGAAAGCAAGAGATAAGATAAGCCTTGAAGAGCCTTCTGAGTTAAAGTAACAGGTCAGAAAATCAGGACATGATAGCCTCAACCAAGAGTAAAGTGTTCCAGAAGGAAGGATGTGGTCCTGAAAACTAAACTGAGGCTGGATATCCTGAAGACCATTTGCAGCACTTAGGCTTCTACTTTCTAACTAACTTTGCTGTCAGGATCCCTTGGAGTCAAGATGGATTTGAACCAGAGCACTGCAGGAAGAAGTAAATATAAACAGAATTGAGACAAAAATGGAAAAGAGCTCTTCAGAGTCACAGAAACTCCTGGGGGAAAGAAAGAGGTAGACTTCAAGTAGCAAAGGTGAGGACTCAGGTAACTTGGTTTCTAAACAAATCAAAGACTGGCATTCAGCTGGCTTCATGCAGGCTGGATGGGACGTGGAGGGTTTATGTTCCACTCTCACTACCCATCCCTGTGCTTCCTCCCCCTGTAAGGTTGTCACTGCAGTTTGTTACAACTGCATTTGGGTTTTTTTCTGAAAATCTCACTGATACCCTACTCCTTTCCTCACATTGGATGAGAATGTGAAGGAGAGCAGAAGCATGGTCCTAGAGATGGCTCTTCCATGTCCAAGAGGCAGCAGGTGGGAAAATCTGGGTGAAAATTCGGGATACTATCAGCATCTTCTTAACATGGACACCAGTCGTGGGGAAAAGCAGGATTGCTCTATCAGTGGACTCCAGCAGGCTGGCTGTGAGCATTCTCAGACTGAACATTTACAGCCAGGTCTCACATTTATGTGGCTTTGGTCAAAAGCAATAAGCCAGAGTATGCTGAAGAATGTATGGATACATATTGGAATTGTAGTTAAAATTATAAATATATTATTTTCATAGATCAGGAAGCCTGACCTCTAGCACTAAATTATCTTCCAAATAAGAGGAAAATAGTGATTGATTCGTATGGCAGATTGTTCTGCTAAGTTTGTGTTTGGCCTGTTTCCTTCATTTTTGTCGTGTGTCAAATGTCATTCTTCTCCAGAGGAGGGAAAGTGATTGTTGTGTAAAGCCCAGAGGAGCTCTGTTTACAGGCAAGTTAAAATATGCTGCAAACTGGGACACTTTCTCACCTGAGCATACACTGTGTTTCCAAAACAAACACTGGCATAACTGTATTTGCTCAGTTTCAAGCAGTTTTCTTCCAAACTATTCCATGCTTCTTTTTTATACCAGTCTTCTTGGACCAGTTCCCACTGACTGAATCTGTGTAAGGCACCATCTTCTGCTGGTCCCTACTGTGGGCATTGGCAGGTACAGACTTTGTTAAATCACTTTGGTTACTCTGTGCCTCAGTTTACTCCTCCATTAATCTGAGTTCTATACTGACTTTCCCACAGTGCTTTTATTCTTGGGACTTCTGAGAAATTCTCTTACCTATCCTCTGTCAGACAGTCAAATCATTACTAAATCAGACAGTTCTCATATTTCCCTTCTCAAAGAGAAGGTGATAATAATTCCTTTGCTCAATAAAGTATAAATGGAGAGTAATCCTGCTGAGTGGTACTATGAGATGTAATAGCACTGTATGAGGTCAGAATGTTCCCATGTGAGTTACAAGTCCAAAAAACAGTGAGTAAAAAGCTTGACTAGGTCAAGGATCCCACTCCTGAGAGCAGAAGGAAGAAATAGAAGTAACACCTGGAAAATGCTGCTCTCATCCAGAGATGCATCCCCCTCTGTAAACACCTGCTAACTCTAATATTAAACAAATCAAAATTTACTTTTTCTGTGGAATCCTCTTTTGCTTCTTTATACAGAGACACTTGCAGAAATTCCACAATAATTTTTAAAAGTAGCTCTTGTTCCAGCAGGAAATCATAATTTCTTTAGCCAAGAACATCTAGTCTGGAGTCTGAGGAGGGCTGGCATTCTCTGCAACAGTGTGCAATAACAGCCCAAACATCTTAACATTCCCAGGATGGATTCTTTCCTGCTGTCAGCAAACCTCTTGGAGGCTCTGCTTGGCCCCCTGGCTGTGTGTGCTCCCAAATCCGTGGCTGCCAGGTCCCCAGGGGTGCAGGTACAGCCTAAAGAGAATTCTTTCCAGGCAGCGGTGCCTGAAGTTGAGAGTGCTGTCACTTGCATGAGAAATTCCCTTCCTCTGTGACAGCAGTACACACCAGCGTTCACAAGCCCTGTTTGGATCCCTTTATACACACGTGCATCATAAGGTGGGAGAAGACAACTGTGAGGGCAAACAAACATTAAGCCAAAAAGGCAAATTAGATTGCCCAAGTAAATAAGGAATCTCTGGCAGCCAGGAAAGGATATAAAAATATAATCACACTAACACCCAGGCTGTCCAGGCAAATGAAGATCCAGGGAAAGCAGCAAGCTGAGGAAATGAGTTGGTTGTAGAAAACTCTGTGTGTCTGTGTGTGTGTGTGTGTGTGTGTGTGTGTGTGTGTGTGTGTGTGTGTGAGATGCCGTATTTTACCCATTTAAATTATCAGCATCGAGATCATCTAAAACAAAAACGATAAAGAAAAGCCAAACCCAAGGCTTCCAATCTCTCTGTTTGCATCCCATCCTTCAAGGTGTCCACTGAGTAGTCACGTTCCTGAGTACTGGGGAAATTTGAAGAGTTAATAATTTCCTCTGATGCAAAAGCAAAAACAAAACAACACCCACCCATCATCTTTTTGAATCTCCATGTTTCAATCTGCTTTTCAGTTTGTGCAGCATTTGTTTACCTCATAAACTGTTTCTCAGGTTGATTCAGCTTAGGGCATTGGATGGCACAAGCTTGAGGGCCTCAACAAATTTGAAGAGAAGACCTGGAGGAACCATGAAATACTCCATGATTCCTCAGCTTCCCTCCCAGCTGCCCAGTCAGATTTTCCAGGAGTGCCATGAAATAAGCTTTTTATTTCTATTACTAGTTCACATCCAGTCTGCAGGAGTTTGTGCCTTACTATGAGAAAACATCTGGAGCTTTGGAAGCTGCCTCTCACACAGGGCCCATTCAGTGACATCTCCATAACATTAACAGATCTCAGGCCATTTTCACATGAAACAACCACGTGAAAACCCACTAATTCCACTGGCTTTACTGGTTTAAGACTGGCTGGCTGTGGACTCTAATTTGCCCTCTGTTCCTTGGGGTGGGCTAGCAGGGTAAGAAGTTAATGACACAGCCAGGAAGAGGTGGCACCACTTCTGTATGTGTACGACTTCAGTCTACAATGGTTTCGTTCCAGCACCTTTCCCTACAGTAAATGCAGTGAATATTCTTATTGTTGTTCTAAAAGCAGCACTAAATGGGATGATTTAAGCTGACAATATTTTCCTAGTTCCTGGAAAGGGTTAGACACACATCCCTGAGGTGGGTGAAGTGTGTGATTGCCATCAAACCAAGCAGCCTTGTTCAGCTTGTCTCGGATTTCTTTATATGAGATAAGGGATAATTCATAAAAGCAAATCCTGAGGCCACACAGTTTGTCAAGGCTCTAGTCTAACCAGGTGTAATGATTGAGGTTTTGCAGGCAAGCTGCAGTTAAGGCAAAAAAATAACAGATCATGGGTCAAATCCATCCCTGATGTAACTCCAGCATCATCAGTAGGAGTTACCCACATGTGAATCTGGCCCCATGTTCCTCACTCACACAATAAAGCAGGTTCCCTCCTGCAGCAGAATCAGTTGGAAAAAGAAGAAGGGAAAAAATGCTTTTCTTGACCACATTAAAAATAATCACTTTTTTGTTGCACAATGGGGCAGAGAAACCAGTCCTAGAAACCAGAGTACAATTTCCTCAGCATGTCATGGGGAACGGAGAGGGGGGGAAATTGGCATAACCAAAGGTTTCTTTCATCTCTGTTCAGTTCTAAACGATGCAGGGAACAGGGGAAAGGACACCTAGATATCTATATATCTATATCCATCTATCTGTATAGATGTCTAGATGAGCTTTCTCCTCTTCCCTCTATCTATATCTATGATCTATACATAATAGATGGATATCTATAGATAACTACATAGCTTCCACAAACACAGAGCGATTTAGGGGGGAAAAAAAATGGACTATATTCTTTCTGTTGATTAGACTTGATGTTTAAAAACAGAAAAATAAAAAAGATGAAATATAATGTTTGGTGTCTCAGCTTTTCCTTCCCATTTGGCCGGTCGGGTGTGTTTGTGAGCTCTACAAGAATGCAGAAAAGTCACCTGAGGGAAAAAATTGCTATTCACTAAAAATTACTGATCATTCTTTCACACTAGAACAAACACCACTGAGAGGTTTTTAGTCAGAGAAAGGTGGATATTTTTGTTCTTTCCCCTATTCCCTCTCTTCTCCAGCTAATGATACAGATGTGCAAAATGCAGGATATGATATCCTACTAAGCATTAGGTGCAGAGTGTTGCAGGTGACAAGGATCCGAGTCCAAAGTAAAAGCACAATAGCCTGAAAATCTTTTACTGCACACTGCTAGCACTTTACAACCTAAATAGCAGGAAAAACAATTCATAGAGTTATAGAATAATCTTTCCAGCAAAATTTGTATTCCAGCAGCAGTGAGGTCCCCTCTGAGACTGGCCCTGGTGCAACTGCCCACTAGAAGAGCATGCAAAGGAATCACATGAGACAGAAAGTTGGAAGAAAAAGATACCACTTGATCTGGAATCCTTACAGCTAGGAAACTCAGATTGCTTGGGACCTCTCTAGTGAAAGTACAAACTAAACCCACTCCTGCATCCCAGAGTCCCAGCCAGAGGAGTCTGATGCCTCCCATCTCCCCTCTCCCAGCACCTCTCCTCTCAGAGGCCTTCGATGACACATCAGAGAATGCAGAGCTGTTCTTCTACCCATTGTACTTCAACAAACCCATTCACACCTAAACCTGCTCATTTGTCTTTGCCAAGGATGCTCCTCCACGAATTTCACGGGCTGAAGTCCCTCTTCCTGGGCACAGCAGCAGCAGAGCACAGGTGGCAGCAGCGAGGGGCTCCAGGTGCTGGTGTTCAGCTCCTTCTGCAGGAGGACACCCCCCACTCCTGCAGCCCTCTGCTCCAGCCTCCTTCATGCCATGTGTCCCACTGGGGGAATAAACAGGAGTTATGACAGCTGACAGCAGTGTTTCCTGAGGAGCTTCAGAGAAATAGCCCCACTTTCCTGGGCTAACAACTGGGTGCCTGTCTGAAAATGGAGAGCAAGGAATTCACTGTGAACTAAAAAATCAGTGGCAGCCCTGCTGTATTCAACTATGCCATTAATGTATATTTTTTTAAAAGTAAAAATCAGGATGATTACCTCTGCTGACTCTATTTCACAGCACAGGTGAGGACCATCTGCTCACAGGGGGTGGTATATTTTCTCATTTCTTCAGCTGGGGATTTCCTATCCCATGGGATAGGTGACTGGGTTTTCCTCGGGCTCAGCTGCTAAGCCACGGCCCCACAGGAGTCAACTACCAGTGCTGCAGAATTCCTGTTTTCTTCCCTTGAGAGAGAAGAAAATGAAGGTGACAAATTTACCTTATATTCAGCCCATGACCAACAACTTTATAGTGACATGGCTATGGATCCTCCACCTCTGAAGAGGGCCTGTTTAATTTATGTTGACACATCGGGATTTAATTCTCTGGACTAAATTTAGACCTTCTTTGCAACATTTTTTTATTTCTGTCCTGTTCTCTTCTGTTTTTTTCCTGCATCTGTGAGCACAGCAGACATCATCTAAAGCAAACAGAAGCACAATGTAGTTTTTATCACTGCTCTAAACTAGCCTGAAATTCATCTTTTTGGGTCAGCTGTGCTCATTCACATTGCAAAACACAAAAGCCTCTCCAGAGAGTTTTTACTACACATAAAGAAATAATGGAAGACCAAGAATTGTTACTAGAGAAAGGATAGCACGAAGCATGAGCAATGTCTGGCTACAGTTCCACTCCTGATCTCTTCTCTGGACGGAACAAAGTAGGACAGTGCACTTAAAACACATCTATTTTACAACAAGACTGGTGGTTGCTTTGCTGCGGTGATGAGCAGTGATATTAAAATTCTGTCACTGAGCTTCAGGATTAACACCTTGCGGGAAGCACCTTGAGGAGCTCACACGCCTGGCTCCGCGGCTGCCGCGGGAGCACTGCCTGCACCACGACTGCCAAGTGCCTTGGTTGGCGGTTTCTACATCACTGAGGGTTTTGCCTTGAAATATTTTGCCTCTAGAGAAGACACACTGGAATTTTCTGAAGCAGAACACGGCATTACATAAATCTAATGTTTTGACACACTGATATTTTTAAGCTTGCGTAATTCACTGAATTCCACCCAAGTTTTTCATTTCAGTACCTCAGAAGCATCATCTGCCGGTCAGTTTTAGGCTTCTTCAGAAAGATTTATTTTTATCCATTGCTCCATTACCCAGGGGTCCCAATGGAGTTTCCATGGAGGATCCTTAGCATGAGAGGCTGGTGATGACATGGGTTTTGTCAAAAGTGATTATAAGGATCGTGCTGTAAAGTTGCTGTTTTGTGGCCGAAACATGCCTTTGCAATTATCCACCAGCAATAGCTCCTGGCATCTGTGGGAGAACACAGCCTTGCAATGAGGTGGGTTAGTACTAATTACAAGATGTTTATTCACTGTAAGTAAAATACACTGTATTTTACTCATTAGCACCCAAAATGGCACATGCAATTGGAGCAACATAATAATCCAAACAGGGGATTACAGCTAAGCAGGGTGCTGAACTGTCTGCAGTTAATTTATAGTTAACCAAGACGCTCATTTACCCTGATAAGAGCACACACCCACCCAGCAGTGCTGGGAGAGAAGGATCTCATCACACTTGGGAAAAGTATCTTTTCCTGCAGCAAACACATCAATGCCAATACGGTCAGAAAACACAGGAGAAGACTCAGCTTCTTTATTGGCATTAATGGGTTTGATACAGGAAGAGATACTTTTTCTTTACCCAGTTAATGATACAATGGCCTTTCTCAACTCAGCTTTTTTTCAGCTGATCGCCTAATAACTAAAGCACAGTACAAATATAGTCCATTTTCTCATGTCTTGTGTTTGCTGAATCTTTCCCGTGTCCATAATCAGGGCTGATCCTCAACTAGTTTATAAGAGATTTATTATGAGATCACAGGCTGGTTTCATAAAACTCATGCCCAAGTGAATGGACATTTTTATGACTGATGAAGCTTGAAATGATTAGGAAACAGTCTCAGCTCAACCCAAAATGGTTATTATAATCCAAGATTAAAATGTTTTCTCAGCAGTTTGTGCTATTGAACTTCATGTGTACATTCATCTACCAACCCCTTGCTGTGCATTTCACCAAGCTACCTGCAAATCAGATGGAGAGAACTGTGAATTCACTGAGCCTTTTAATTGCTCTGTTGAAAATGACTGAGAAAGAAGCAGACCAATAGAAAAAGAGGGTGCTGGGCTTATTAACCCACAGGTGAGGTCACTTTTTGCGTATCAGGATAGAGGAGAGGCTATGAAAGGAGGAATGGAAGGCATTTTTTTCCAGAAATGAGTAATTTAGGACCAAAAAAAAGAAATCAAGCATTTAAACTCTTTAAAAGGTAAGAGTTACTGAATGGGATGCATTGATTCACTTGGTTTATAATTTTAAGAAAAAAGTAGTAGCTATTTGAATTTTAATCTATTCTTCCTTTTGTGGGTTTTTTTTGGTTGTTGTCTTTTTTTACAATAGTTTTACTTCTCTTGGTCTAAGGCATGTTTTTGGAGTAAGCCTCATTTTCTAGGGAGCTGTGGAGCTTTGTTTTGTACTTTAATATTTAGAGCCCAATGCTGTTCTGATGGAATAACCTGGGCTTTCTGCTAAATACCCACCAAGTTACTCTCTTGCTTCCTCTCCTCAATGGAGCAGGGGAAGAAAACAAGGTGTTAAAAAAGCTTATGGGTTAAGATAAAGATGAGGGGATTGCTTGTCAATCAGCATCACCAACAAAACAGAAAGAATTAGGTTTTAGGGAAAATAATTTAATCTATTTTCAACTTAAAAATATAGAAGGAAAGTAGGAAATAAAAACACCCTCTCCACCTCACCTGTGCTCCCCAGGCTCAACCTCATGCCTTCATTCCCAACTCTTCCACCCTCTCCCCATATCTGGCACAGAAAGACAGGGCTGGAGGAGTTGTGGTCAGTCCGTAACACTTTGTCATTGCCACTTTTGGCTGCTCCAGCTCGGGCTCCCTCCCGTGGCATGCAGTCCCGCAGAAACTGCTCCCGTGTGGCGCCAGGTCTTCCAGAACAGCTCCAGCATGGGCACAGCCCCCTGCTGCAGGGTGGCTGGCTGTTCCCATGCTGCAGGGAATGCAGGGAACAACCTACTTGGACATGGCCTTCTCCATGGGCTGCAGGGGAATCTGCTCCAGCTCTTGGAGCACCTCTTCCCCCTTCTTCCTCGCGGACCTCAGTGTCAGCAGGGCTGTTTCTTCTGCGCTTTTTCCTCACACCTTTCTCTTGGCAGCTGTTGGGCAGTGTTTGTTACTCCTCAGATGTGATTTCAGAGATGCCACCAGCATTACTGCTGGGCTCAGTTTTGGCTCAGTCCTTTTGGGAGCTGGCCCTGTCTGGTGTTGGGGCAGCTCCTGGCCTCTTGTCACCTTGCAAGCCACCTCCCACTACCAAACTGTGCCACATAAACAAAATGTCCTAATTCATTTACTATGGGTTTGTGATTGAGGACGGGGGAGCAAATCCTGAAATTTGCATATATCTGTTCTGTGTTTATGCTTGACTACATTCGGTCTCTTGACTAAACACATGTTCTTGCACATGCACTATAAGCTCATTTTATCAGCTGCTTCCCTTCTTTCTATTAGGTGTTCATACTAACAGGTATTGCCATGCAGCGAAATCTCATCATAGTGTTCTGGGCTTTTTGTGTGGCTGGTCACTGTGCCCTAACCCTAGATGTATGTGCTGAATAACCACATTGTTCATTTATAATGTCCTTGGCTTTTCTATAGCCTTGTCCCTATGATATTACTTGTGGACACAGTGGGCTGGATTGAAGACAGTGAAGTTAAAAGTGGTGATGTATGCAGCTATGTAACTGTGAGAAGGAATGTATTGATTCCCCATACCTCCTTTTCTAACCTGCTGTAAGGTGTTTCATCATGTAGGACATCATGGAGATCTTATATTTGTTACTTAACATACATTGAAAGGTCTGACTTCTCTTCCTTGCTGGCTTTCTGAATGGGAAAAGCTGTTGTTAACATGTCTTGTGTGTCAGAGATCAGGCTGCTCATGATAGCTCATGAAGCTTTGAACGTATATAGTAATAGAGAGGAATGGCAAACTGTTTTATTAATGTAGCTGAAGCACAAAAAGTGAAAGTATTGACCTTGCCAGCTCTGCATTTGGGGCAAATGTTACTGCAGTGAACAGAGTAGCTGATGTTAAACAGAAGTTGTTTTGAATTTTGGTTTATTTTTCTCTGGTATAGATAAATGTGTATGCCAGAGAAGGGCTGAGCAAGTTGCTAAAGATAGTTGCAATTTTGCTCATGTCAAAATTTATTTTTGTGAAAACTTTACTTGTAGACAAGGAGGCAATGAAATAGAAACAAAAAATATTTCCATGCATTCCTAAGTCACTGAAAAAGTATTTGTTAATCAACTTCCTTTTTTGAAATAATGCTCTTTTAAATCAGCAAAACAAAAGAGCCTTTGCTATCGCTCTTGCATGACATGGAATTGGTATTCCCCAAATGGAACCAGCAGGTATCCAGTAGGTCATTCAGCACAGCTCCTGACCTCCCTCAGACAAAAGATCCTAAGACCTACTGTAGCTGCTACCTGGACTATATAAAAGACACTGCAAAAACATATGTCAAGAGATATTAATAAGTAAGGTTGTATTGAGAGGTAGGTACGAGCTACAGGGAGAAGCAAAGTGTTTAGCTGCTTTCCATTCCTTTCACCCAAATCCAGTATCAAAATCAGCCTTGCAGGCAGTGTATAGGAAGATACAGCTTATCAATAGGCTGCTTCCCAGAGGTGTTATGTGCCTTCCCAAGGCCCCTGCTTCATGGAAGTAACTCCTGCCCCATAGCTGATTTACATGGCCTTTCCACCGTGTGCAGCATCACATTTGCTGAAGCAGCTGCTTCCCCAGCAGGGCATGAAGATACTGGGGGCAGAGGTGCCCAGACCCCACACTTGGCCAGCCAGCTGTGGGTTTGTGTGGCTTGCATTGCTTGGGGCAGCCCAGAAACGCTGTCCCTGCCTCTTCCACAAGGGCAAGCCTATGCAGCTGAGCCCTGAGCTGTTTCCCAGTCCCAGGCCAAGTGTCTCAAGCAGTCTCCACACAGCCCCTGGCACACGGGCTCCTCGGGCGCCGCGGCACAGGAGCGTTCCGGGGAAGCCCGAGCCGTGGCCATTAGTGCTGTGCTGACAGCAGCCTCTGTGGATAACGAGAAGCCCTTCTGCCTCACTGCTATTAAACTGCTGCCTTTTCACGAGAGGAATCCTGAATCTTTCCTCAAACCTAAACAAAAAAGTCAGTCTTTTATTCGTTTCATCATTATCTAGGGCTGCCACATTCAAATGATGCTCCAGCAGTCCCTTCATTTCCGAGTGCACACGTCGAGAAGGGATTGGAAGCCTTTTGATTAAGAATAAGAGGTGATGACACTACAACCAGTGCAGGGTTGTCATCATTACCATGTACCTGCACTTCCACAGAGCTCTCGCTCTGGGTTGCCTCTGATATAAAGCTGCTGTACTCTGTGCCCTAATTGAATGGAACTATTTTATAAACACGCATTCCCTGAATCCCAGAAAAGATCCTTTTAGAGGGGAAGATATGGGGAGGGTGGTGGGGAGGTGAGGAGCTAGATGGGCTCAGTTCCTGGCAGACCAATTTTGTCTGTGAGAGAGATTTCTTTGTTCTCTGCAAAACTGCTTGTCGTCTATGAGCAGATATCGTGGGGTTTTATTCCCCTGCAAGTCAAATGAATGATCTGACCACCCACTTTTAATCCTGTGATTTTCTGCTTTTGGCCTGGATTAAAAGTCACCTATGGCCACCTTTAGAGTGTAGCAGGCTCTAAGTTTACACAAGGCACCTAAGGGAAAAACACCCCTTCCTCCCTGGCCCTGTTTGTTCACTGTTCACATCTGATAATTTAACTGAGTGACTTGGTGGCAGTAATGACCTTTTGGTAGCAGCTCAGGGAGGAAACCTGTCTACCCACCAGGATGCTCTCATGTGTCTCGTGAGGTTGCATTCATGTTGCATCCTAAACCCACACTGCTGATCGTGGGAGTGACACTCTGCAGAGACTTGTTAAACAGTGTCCCTCTTTTCAAGCGCTCTGTGCTCACGCTCTGGAATACCCACTGGTGATCTACTGTTTTCCAGGTTAACTTTTAAGTGCTGATTTTGACCCATATTCCTGTCCTGGCTATTTCTCTGTTCCTGTGTGTCACAACTGCAGCTGTAGCAGGTACAAATGCTGTACCTGAGCCTCGAAGGATGCTGGGCCAGTGCCTTGGTGCAAACTTGTCCCCCAGTTGCAGTTCAATAGTTAAACTAATTCTCTGCTATCTGTGTGTTTAAAGGTGAAAGGCTTTTATTGTTAAACAAGCTTTCCCTGGGGCCTACGTTTTAGTAAGAATACTCTAAAACTGCTGTATGAAATTATATTAATAGACAACAAAATTACAGCCAATTTCTGGTACTATTTCAATAGCTGTGTATGAAATTTACTGCATAAGGGATGTTGAGTTAAAAGTGGTCAGAGGACTACTTTTATCTTGGCTTACATATAGCATTACATTTACACCTGAACACAGGGTGAATTATCATCCAGAGGAGTTGAGAAGGAATCTCTTTTCTCTGGGAATGGCAATTATATTTGATTAGGTACATGGGAGCTTTTTCCTCTCCTGGCCAAGGAGCTGAGGGCAGTGCTTTGAAGACACCCAGCCTCATGATCAAGGTGTAAAGCATAATGACAAATGTGAAGTTCCTGCAGGGTCAGAGTTGGCTACAATAGTTCAGGGGAGAGGGCATCGGACTGGGACTTAAGAGGCTTGACTCGACTGCCCTGTTCTTCCACTGGGCTGCAGGACAAATCACTTCCTTTCTGTGCCACAGTTTCCTTATCTGTGAAATGGTGGTAATGAGCCTTTCTTCTTCATTTCTCTTTGTAATCGCTCCAAGAGCTGCAGGTAAAACATGCTATACAAGCACTTGGTATTACTGTGTTTGATTTGGGGGATTTTTCTCTGTGATATCCTAACGCAAGCAGTTGTTCCAGATTTGCACACATGAGCTCAAGGACTGTGGTGTTTGTCATCCTGCTGTTAACAGCTCTTCCCTGAAATCATTTGGATGTAAAGGTAGTACCCTGGGTTTGTTTTTGGTAGGATATCTTCAGCCTGCAATCTTAGTGCAACAGGATTTGTTAGTGAAGCATAGCCCTCAAACAAAAGCACCCAGAGGATGTGCCTTGTCAGATGCTCTCCTTTGCACAACGAACCCCCAGGTCCTTTTGCCTCTGGTATCTGCTGGTCCCCTGTTGAGAGCCCTCCATGTCTGTGGTCATCAACAGTTTGCCAACACGATGAGGAGGAGGGGGAGGAAAAAAATCCCCCTTGACGTGTGTAGTAACCTAAGCCTCATTCCAAATGTGTTTGCTCAAGCATTGCTAAGGTTTCCCTTCTTCCCATCCCTCTCCCCTCAACCTGCCTTTGTTTCAAGATGGGAGGAGGCTGCTGGAGGGGTGGGGGGTTTCTGTGGCAGTGCCTGCTGTGATCGGGGCACTCTTTGTTTGACAACGTGTGCAGAGTCCTGGCAACCTCTTGCTAATGAAATGCCTTGAGAGGCAGAGTCCTAATTGTGAGGTGATACCCCAGCGAGTGTCAGAGCAGGCAGGGTGTGCATGATGCTCTTTAGTTTGGGTCATTGGAAGTGATAGATGCAGGAGGATGGTAGATTACTTCCTGCTGAAACCTGAGAAGCTGCCTGTGTTGGTGAATGTCACCCAGTGCTCGGCAAATGCATTCAGACAAAATCGCTGTAATCTTGGGTTTCAGGCCCAAGTGACCACAACAGGCACTCGTAGTTCCTGCCTCTGGAATAAACATTTGCTGCACATTTCAGCGTAATAATACTTTGTGCAGCAAGCAATCTGTCACCACCCTCTGTCTCTTCTCAGTGTTGTGACAATCCAAAGGCTACTCAGAACACAACTATGTCAATAGCTCCTACAATTGTTTTATTAATAGGTTGCTTAAATTCCCTTGACCAGATGTCAGGGTGCAGCATTTCCTTGTTGAAGGTATTTTTATTTAACGTGTTGTTTTTCCCCTGCTCTGTGGAGCTGGACAGTAGGGCAATAACAGGAGATGCAGGACAGGCAATCTTTCCACTGTTGTAACATACAGATAGTGTTTGGTGCTATTGGTGGCCTGAAATATAAAAAAATTTGTCCAAGGAAATGTCCACATTTCCTCTCTTCCACGTGTCCAGCTCATCTGCTGAACACCATTTTGGAGCAGGAGCTGTACAACGTTGACCTGCGCTGTGGGGTACAAGATCTCACTGAAGCAATGAGATTTTTTAGTGGTAAAGATGTTTTCTGGATGTCCAACAGAAAACACTGCTTACAGAGTGAGGTCTGGAGCAAAGTCTCTTGACTCCTAGCCCAGTATGTCACCTGTAATGGGATCTTGTTCCAGGGTTGGAGCTCCAGAATGCTGCTACACTTTAATGCCAGAGGAGTGCTTGGAGCAAGGGGTGTGTTTTGTGAAAATGAAACTGACTGTGGAACACTCATAACAAAGGCAGGACAATGGACAGTACTATGGCTTCAAGGTTATGAATACTATGAAGAAGTGCTTCTCTTGCGTTTTTTAAGGCCTTTCCACAGTATTTAACCCTCAAATCAAATTTCTCTTCCCGTTTTGAAAATTTACAGAGCCGACCACGAAATTAGGGACGTGTCAACTGGAAATAAGGAAGCATTTGACTTTGACACTAAAATTAATTAAACTGTTATTACATTGATCTCTGCAGCATCTGTTCCACTTGTATGCAGAAATGCTGGTGTGCACTACGGGGCCGTTTCATACTGGTAGAATTGGATGCTGTGATCAGCCATATGCTGATTAAATTATTCTTTTGTCAGCATGTCTGCCTGGAATTGCTTCAGGAGCTGGAAACATTCAAAGCAACAATGCTGAGTGCTGAGTGCTTAAGATTGCTGATGTGAAAGGGACTTCTGGTGTAGTTCCACACTCCACATACACTTCATACCTCACAGGTTGGCAAGCCTGTTCCTATGAAAGCAGCTAAAAATGGACTTTTAAAACACTTCAGTTTTGATATCAAACTTTGTGTACTGAATGGGTAATAACTTATGTTTGCAAAGCTCCATTCAACTCTAGTCCAGTTAAATCTGGTTCTGTTGCCACTTTGGGGGAGATTGGGTTGGACCCCAGAGAAGTTGGGGTAGAAGAAAGCTGATGTAAAAACCCTGCTGACTGTGTCAGGTGGAAGGTACAAGTAATTAGGTTTATTTGTTGGATGGTCCTTTGTGACCTTTGTTTTGTTTGTGCAGCTTATACAGAGATCAATCCCAGGCACCAAAATCCATCAGAATATAAAAGGTTTGTGAGGCAAACAGAGCTGCATTCACACTTTGCCTTCCTCTATGGTTTGCATCCAGAATTTGCAATAAGTCCCTGTCTCTCAGTGCACAAAGAATGAGATTTATCAGATGCTGGGAGGGGAACTGGAAAGAAGAAAAGTGAACCAGCCACTGCAGTGGTTTGTAGAGTAACAACAGAGGAACTGACTCAGTCCTGAGGTCATCTGCATTCCTCCCAGTCCAGCCAGCACTGCACGTGGAGCCTTGTGATTTTAAAAAAAAAAAAAAAAAAAATATTTTTTATAACAAATACATAC
>WAAG01024898.1:46021-72357 GCA_013390105.1 Tichodroma muraria
AATTCCCACTGATGTTTCAACTAGCCCTTGGTTTAAATGGGGCTGGATCAAGGGGTGTGCATCACGTATGAACCTTGGATGGGCCTTTTTCCACAAGAGCTCACTGAAGTTGCTGGGGAATGTCACAAAAGGCCAAAATTGATTGTGTAACTTTTTTCAATCTTCACAAACTACTTGAATGATCCAGACATATTCCTGCAGAAAATGCAGGGGAGGAGAATAATGCACATGGCAGCGTTAGCTTGGGGCATCGATGAACTGTTCAAATCTTGCAGATGACCTGACTCTGACCCTTTCAGCAACTAAAGAATTTCTTTTAGGTTTATCTTCATTCTCTGCTGACTTTGGAAGAATTGCTCAAAGATAGGAGGAAAATGATAGAGACAAAATTCCCAACTAATGCAAAGGAATGCTGAAAGTCTTGCTGGAGAAGCTCTAATTTGAGGATTGTCTGCTGGCTGCTTTTGCAAATGGAGCACATTACATCAAACAGCAATAGTTTGGGAAAGGAGTTGTGATCCCAAGGCTTGGAGCTGCTGAAATTCTCTTCCAGTGCTGTGTGCTTCAGCAGCACTAGAGGAAAATCTCCCTCCATCCGTGGTGAAATTCTGTGTAGGGAAGAGCAGGACCCAATGTGTTCAAATTATGACATGGTTTGCGTGGAAGATAACCTTTGACTGCAAGGGCCCAGGAAAGCACTCGCTGCAGGAATCATCCAGCTGAAATCTCAGTGACGAGTTTGCTTCCCTCTGAGTTTTGAAGACTGCGACTATAATTAGGAGGTGCCTCTGATGGATTCCACCAACACCTCTTCTCCAAAAGGACAGAAGTCAGACTTGTGTGGCTAGCGGGAGATCAAGTGTGAAAGCCAAGACTCCAACTCCATTGCACTGGAAAACCACTAAGAAGGGGTCGTCATCATAATTAATTTCAAACTATTTAAAGTGCTGATAACAAGACAGAGAGAAAGAATTGACACTGGCAAAATATTGTTCTCAAAGTCAAGTTAGTTCTGCAGTTTTCATTACAGGAATTGCCTTGCTTTGGGGAACTGCTCTTCCACAACTACTACATTTTGTAGTAAAAAAAATTGTTCTTTGTACTGTACAAAGAGTACAACGTTTTTGAGTGATTTAAAAAAACACAACACCAGAAAATAACAGCTCTCTTGGCCTTTTGCATAACTGCATATGTTCAAAGTCTGGTCATTTCGGGTAGAAGAGTTGAGCACTGAAGAGAACTGAACAAGAGCAGACTTCTGGACTGGACACTCTACAGCCACGTGTTGTTTTGTAAGGGAGAGGAAATGCCTCTGGATTTATTCCCCTGGGTATAGTATCCAGAGTTATCTGATTTCAAGGAATACAGAAAGGAAGAAGAAACTTGTGCCTTATTAGATGCTCCATAAACACCTTCCTGATTCCACCCTCACCTTGATGTTGCTCTCCCTACAGGCAGCACAGGTTTTACACAGGTCTACCTTTTGCCCTGGGTCTTTGCACAAAATTTCAGTGCTGAAGAACATGTTTAAACCAACTGTTCTGGTTGAGGTGTAAAATTAACTGTGATCGTCACTCAGGCCTGGACCAAGATAATTCACTCCAAGGAGCACACTTTAAATCTGCGTACAGCAACCCTGGGTGCCACCATCACAAATTATGCATATGTGGTGTGTCACAGAGAAGGACCATGTGACCAGGACCTTCCTTAGATGGCAGATCTCCACATTAAAATAAACATTAGCAATTTCAACCTCAAGAACACTTCTTCAGAAAACAGTTAAAAGGCACTGAGAGCAGTAAAATATTAATCATTAGTAAGAAGGTAAAATCATATCCCAAGGGGCATCTTGTGGTGCTACAGCTTTGCAGTTTCCTATCTCACACTTCCTTCCTCATTAGGTTGGCATTGGGATAAAAGAGCAGAATGGGTCAGGAGGTCCTGTTCCAAGTAATTAGAGAGTTGCTTCTTTTATCTAAGTGTACCTTGTTAAAGTATATCAGTGTCAGCCAGGTTAATTGGAACTTTAATACATAATTGATGCTAATTTATGGTTGTTTTTGTTCCAGGATGCTGATGCAGACCCCAAAGTCAGGATACAGTTTTCTTGTTATTAATTATATACTGAAAACCAATATCCCATTGGAAGGAGACCTACAACTTATTATATTCTGCAGATTTTCTGCTCCAAAACCCCTTGGTTCACTTTTTTCATATTTGTTTTAAAAAGTTTGTATTTAGCCTCAGCAAAAAAATAATTTAAATGTTTATTTCTGTTTTCACCCATCAGCTTACTCAGTAGAAATATTCAACTGTGCTACTGTGAGGATGGCAGGACTCCAGCTCTGTAGCTAAACTATCATTCCCAAAAAATGCTTTACCTCCTTAAAATGACAAAATATCCATGAAGAAGCAAATGCTATTGCTGCATTTTAATTAATTTTAAAAGTGAAGTCAGGGCTGTGCATTGGTGGATCTATGAGAAGGAAACTCCTAGAAAAGGAAAATGACAGCCAAGTGCCCTGAATCTTCAAAGCACATGGATTTGCCTGTCTGAGGTTTGGACTGCCCATGGGATGGGGGCAGCAGCTCTCCCTGAACAGCATTATTTAGTGTGATTGGAGAACTGAGATTTTCATGGTGGTGTTTCATCTGAACCACCTGGGAGCCTTTTCCCCTCATCACTGCAGTGACCAGGAAGTGCAACAGAGGGGGTGTGGGTCACTCTGCAGATGCCATCTGAGATAAGAAAAGCACAGGAGGTGTAGGATGGCCAGACCATTCGTTTTCCTCATAGTTTGCACATCTCAGATTCAATGTCCATGGGCTTTCAGTACTTATACAGGTAAAACATGAGGGATGCTTTTCTCTCTTGTCAGTTTAGCTGAGATTTTAGTCAGATTTCCTCTAAAGACAGCTCTTGTAGCATCTAAGTACAGCAGGGGTTGCACTGATCATACGCTGTTATCAGATGTCTCTGCTTAGACATATCCAAAAATAATGCTGTTTCTGGGGTTAACAACGGTCCTACAAGTACACTGGAAGTTCACCCTTTCCTGTATGCTGCCAGATATTTGAACTGGTTAGATCTGATACGTGTACAACTGGTTCCTCCTTTAATTTGTTCCTCAGTTGATTTTGTTCTCTGGAAACCAGATGTGGCATAACATGATAAAATACCTGTAGTGGGTTATGCTGGAACATGACACAACATGTGTCAAGTTTCTTTTGAACCTTTCTGAGATCAGGTATCAGTCAAAAGGAGGTCATTTTAATTACCAATGATAAATTAATTAGATGATCATTGGACAGATGAATCCAAAGATTATATAGCACTCTTAATCAGTGTCTGCAACCTAGAAGAAAAGTGAAGAATTTTTTTTTCTTTTGTAAATGAAAGAATGGAAAGATTGTTGCTCAAAGTGTTGGTTATTTGTGTGATATTTGTGTAGCATTTTAAAAGTGATGAAGTGAAGTAGCATCTCTTAGTACAACCTCATGAACAGTGGTAAATAATTAGGAACCACTCTGCATTTCAGAAACTACTTCTTTATTTAAATATATTCCTATCCCATTTTGGTTTTTACATGTCCAAACTGAACTATTTTTATTCATGCTACTGTTTAGGGATTTGAGTGCTGTGCAGAGCTGGGTTGCACCAGCAGTCCTTGCCCAGTTAGTCCATGTGGATTTTCCTGCTGCTGCTGCTGGCTGGGATGGCTGGGGACCTGCAGGGTGAAATGATCCTGATCAAATCAAAGCAGCACTGATCACAGAAGGCGAGGTGCAGACATTGGAATGGGGATGCTTCAGCAGCAGAAAAATCCTTTTGGTCAGATCTGCTGTTTCCAAGGATGCCTTGTGTGTTCCACAGCTGCATAAATGCTGGGGCTGTGGGGGCACTGGTGCTCCTTGCTGGCCCTGAGCAGGACAGTGGCCAGTTCAGCCCAGTCAAGTACACAACTCAAGCACTCTTGTGCCCAGTATTGTACACAACCCAAAGAGCGGCCGAATTTCGGGACAAGAGCAGTGCCTTGACAGGACAGCCTTTTGGAGACCAGTTTACTCAGGGAGGAGCGAAGGGGATTTTAGCACTTTGCTTCCTTCTATATTTCACTGATGAAATATTAAAAAAAATGGTGAAAAAGTGAAAGCGCTGATCTGCTTTTGCCATATGTGAAATGTCCATGTTAGACAAAGGTCCACCACTGCCCCAGTCATGGTGCAATTCACAATGTGAGGGAGAAAGAGGAAAGCCTGGAGGCCAGTCCATGTTTTCCATCAACAGGAAAATACAGAGGCACCACTGATGTCCAGCTGCTGCAAAGCGATGGGTTTGGACCTTTCAGTAGCAAAACTGCATTTGTGAGTGCCCAGTCAGCAAAAATTGTGGCAAAAAGGAAAGAGGGTTTGGCAATTTGATCGCCCTCAGTGTTGCCTGGATGGCTCCACAGGCCAGTGTTTAACATGCCAATTTCCATTTGTCTATAACCACTCAAATTTCCTTGCTCTCAATGCTCTTTGCATGTCAGGCTGTACAAGGTAAATCTCTTCACAAAGTTGGGATCTTGAGTGGTTCTGGTAACTCACAAGATGTTGCATTGTAATTCACTGTGTATACTTCAAATATGGCACAGACTGGGTGGTCTTGGCAAATTAGAAGTGCAGCTCAGTATTTGGGGGTTTTTATTTAAGGAGTAAATTGAGTATCTAGCAGCATACTTTCCAAAGATGCTGAGACTGAGACAAACACCATTAAAAACAGAAGCAATCTTGAGGCTATAAGGACTGCATGAAAATCTCCCCTGGCTTTTTATCTCCTTATTCTTTCCTGTCCGAGGATTTCACAAGAGAGGACTGAGTGGAATCGATTAACCTCACAGAAACTCCAGCAAGACTTAATATTCTCAAAGGAAGGTCACCAGGTTTCAGTTTGTGCCAGCACTCACTGTCCTGAGGTATTGAAGGCTGGGGAGCTGGAAGTGAACCCTGGTCTCCAGCAAAAGAACTGGAGAAATGTGCCAAGTGATTTGAATAGAAATTGATGTGGCAGTATTTTTTTTTTCCTTTTTTCTTTTTTTTCTTTTTTAATTTTGGAAGTTGCTCCTGTTTTCAGGACCGTGCTCACCTCGGAAAGGAGGCTGGGGAATAAGGGAATAATGCTTCACATGGCTGATTCTCATTGCTTTGGTGGCACAAAATAAACAGAATGGGGAAGGCAGCAAGTGCATTAGGGCAGGGGAAATAAAGAAGCATTTCTAACCTCTCACAGCAATAGGCAGCAGGGCACATAATGAGCTCTGCTGCACTTGTGTGAACTAAGGGAGGTTGTTCTTTCCCACCTCCCTCCTGATGGCACATCTACTCATGCCCTGTGGAGAGCAGTCAGCCAGGGTTAGCAGCAGATAACTCTGTCTTATTAAGTGTAGGGTCTGATTTTAGGCTTTTTTTATTGGATCTGATTGGAGGATTTTATTGTCCCCAATGGGAGGCTAAGTAATGTTCAGACCATCTGCTTGGAGTTGGCTGGGGTTTTTCCAGAGTTGGGATAGAAACTGTCCCATATCTTCATTGTAGCTGCAGCTGCTCAGGTGAGGAGTCAGAGCTGCCCTCAAGGAAAACAATCCCCCTTTTTTCCTGTAAATGCTGACAGTGATTATAAACAAGTGAATCATGAGTTGTCTGGAATACCCATAGCTTTGCATCTATGCAGGCACAGGCTTGGCATGGCAGATAGGTTAGCGGTGGGAATTTCCTTCCTCTTGGACATTTCTCAGCTCTTTCTGAGACTGCCTGCTTGTCCCTGATGCTTTCTGCACCATATGTACTGCTTTTCATTAACTGAATAATGATAATCAATATATTATTGACTTGTGAGTCTCTTTAACACAACTTGCAGAAAGTACATCAAGGTCACCTGTTTCTAAGTAGTCCCCCAAAGAAACCCATGGGTTTGTATTCTTATTTCTTTCTAGGAAGAGACTGTAGAAAACAAGGTATTTCACATCTTCAAAAACAGTTAACTCCAGCAGTGACTGAACAAAACTGGCTAATCAGAGCTTCCTCAGGAGGGCCAGCAAAATTGGAAAAGGTACCACTGCTCATACCAGAAGAGTAGCTTTTACAGCTTCATCACCTGCTAGAAGCACTTAAAGTGAGAAATATCCCCCTGCCTGGACCCCAGCCCGGCGAGCAGACCTTCCCAACCATCACTACTGGTTTTGGAGGTCCTTACAGGTTTTGGTTGTGGGTTTTTTTTTTGCCTAAGGGACACTGCGTGCTTGCCACGCAGCAGATGCTGTTCCCTGCGGGGTTTTGCTGCTTGGTGTTTAAATCACACTGCCATTGCAAAACAATTAGGTTTGGGGATTTTTTTTTTGTTTGTTTTTGGCGGTGTTTTCCTGGTCTCAAGAGTCCAGGGGTGTTTCTGCTGAGCTGCCCCACTTACCTGTTGCAATGCTTTGGGCACTGACTGCGCTGACGGTGCTACAGGGACCCGAAGCTGCCGAGCGTTCTCCTGTGAAAGGGTGACGCGCGCCTCGGCAAACACTGCCTTTGTGACTATACAGCACCCCTTCAAAGCCAAACACATTAAATCAGTGGAGGTATTTTATTTCAGACGTGTGTTTCTGTTGTAAGCTGTATGCCACGCGTAGCTGTTTTTTAAATCTTATGTTCTTAAAATCTTCCAAAATTGACGAGCAGTACTGGGGTTTTATTGAGCCTCTCTTAGTAAGCTTAGGCTGTAAATACTTTTTACACCAATTACAGAATTCGGCCGGAGAATACGATATATCTTGAAGACATTCCGGGAAATACCCAGCGCAATGGAGCGCGTCTCACGGTTACCCACGGCGCGCCCAGTTCCCCATAGCGTTTGTAGCTGCTGTGTTGCAAACCTGAAGGAGCACATTTACGTTTCGCAAGTGGCCCTGTAAATGCCCCATTAGTTCCGTGTGCCCGGTTAGCGGAGGAGGGAAGAGAACAGGGAGGGTTTGGTGGCGTTTGAAGCGGGAGCAGCGCCGAGCGCTGAGCCTGGAGCTCCCTTTAGCGACGGCGGCGGGCAGTGCGGGGCCCCGCGCCCAGCCCCGCTGCGCCGGGCAGCTGCTCTCGGGAGCCCCGGGCCCCAGCAGCGCGGGCACCGCCTTCAGAGGACACCGCTTGGAGACAGGGCTGGATGCCCGCGCTCCCAACTCCCACCCGGTAACAGAAGACCAGCCGGTCCTTCGTTTAAAATGATGCGGAGAGGCAAAAGGCTGGATTGCTTCAGAGGCTGCAAGTCTGGGCTTGAGCCCCTCAGCTGAGCTCGTTCTCCTGCTTGGTTTGGAAAGCAAGTGCCTCTTTATTGCTACGCTCTTAGAGCTGGGACTGGTGGGTTTTGAAGTTACTTTTTCCATCTTTGGTCAAGCGGGTTACGAAAACGAGCGTGCTGTTGGTAACTGTGGGCTCCAGCCAAGGGCAATGGAAAACCACAGGACCCCAGAATTTATCTGTGGGGAAGAAAAGAAGCCAAACGACCTCTTTTGCCCGTCAAAAGCAACAGATGTGTGACAGGGAAGGAACAGACTCCTCTCTCCACGGTGTGGCCTGTCACTACAAGGACACCCTGTGGGACTCTCACGTCTCAAGTGCTGAGTGTGTCACTTGCTGGTTTCACCTTCCCTCTCCCCCCAGCTGAGGTGGCTGCACCTTGGCCATTTGAAGCACTGTATCCTGTGGTCTCTTTCCCTCTTATGACCCCATGGGTAGACTGTGCTGGCTTGTCTGGAAAAGCATCTTTTGGTGGTTTTCTCTGGCCTGTGAGCTCTGCTTCCCAGAGCCCCTGCTTTAGGAGTGGGTGTACCCTCTCCTGTACCCCGTGCCTGTCAGTGTGATGAGATGGGGCAGATAACAGGTTCGTACTCGAGCCTGTTCCCAGCAACTTGTGTACGTTGTCCTCAGATCCTTGATGATGCAAGGTGCTTTTGTTGTAGCACTGCAATCTATGGGCATCATAGATTTTCAAAGAAGTAATCAATAGCTCTGATAATAAATACCCAGAGGGCGCTGATAAGTTTCTTCCCTGAAAATATATCTTTATAAGGAGACTCTAAGTCCAGTCTCCATATCCATTGAGTACAGATAAACAAAAACCAGTGTTCTGCATTGCTGGCAGCCTATACTGAATTTAGATTGGTGGCCTGGATGTGAAAGGTTTGATTTCAGTATCAACTGTTGTCTGGGCTGCAAAAGCTTTTCTTTGCCATCCTTCACAGTGATGTGATGGAAAAGCCCTGGACATGCAGAGATATTAGAGTAAAAATGCAAATTTGAATTGCCTATATTATAGGATTTGGTGTGTTTCAGAAGAAGATAAAGAATGAATGGCTTCCTCGGGAGCAGGAGCCGGTGTCCAGCTTTGGAGCAGAATCCAAATTTCCTAAATTCCAGGAGTGGACAGATCTCATGTTGCTCAGCTTCCAGCACTCTTCAGGGTAGACAAGTTGCATGGGGTAGCACATTCTACAAATGGGCAGGAAATCAGCTGCAGGTCTAATTGGCGACTTTGAAAGGTGGGGAGCTGACAGAGGTGAGTGAGGGATAAGAGCTTGACAATGTTGCAACTTTCCATAAACATGTTTTGTTTAATTCCATGGTTTTGAACATATGGTCCATCAACTTCTTACAAGCATTTAAATTTCATTTCCTAGTGTGACTGAGGGATAGTTATTAATGCAGGATGGCAGAAGGTGTGTTCAAAAATCCGTTTATCAGATAATGGGATTAACACGAATACCTCCCGAGCCCCGCTTTAGAAACTTACTTCTAAATCTACATATTCAGCGACTACAGCAGCCACATTACAGCACAACAAATGAAAGTGCTGGACAAGCATTTTAAGGCCTTCTCTCACAGTTCTGATAGTAAAGCTGGGGCCCAAGAGAGGGACGAACTCTCTTCTTACTAAGTGGGTTGGAGGATGTGAGCGCTTCTGCTACTGATAAAGTGAAACAAACACAAAGGAGATTGCAGCTACGTTTGAAGCAGAAAAGAGCAGCACCCAAACACTGAAGGACACTGTCCTGGCTGTACCTGTATCTCCTTTGCTTCTTATTTCAGCAGGAGACATAATGGGCACAGGCAGAGAAGAAGAAAGATGCAGATGTTTTAAAGATAGGACCAGACCTAAACTGTCCTATATGTGTCTGGCCATGCCAAAGCCTGTTTGCATGCACTGGCATATTAAGACTTTTTGTGGTTTCATATTCTTATCCCACAAAATTCTAGGGCTTGGGTTCTTTCCTACTTTCTCCCATATTCTTTACAGTTAACTGTTTTTTTAATACATAAATTGGAGTTTGATGTGTTTCTTCTCTGTGGAAAAGTCTCATCTCTAGAAACAGTTTTTTAAGTTTCCATGGCATTTTTACTATTGCAAGCATTTTACTTTCATTTAAAATAAAAGCACAGGAAAAGGTATCAGAGGTTCCCTATGTGAATAAGCAGAACAATGTTCTGTTCTACAGGGAGAGGACCTTACTTAGAGTGAACTTCTGTTTTGTATTTGGCCTGCCACAAAGCTTCTAAAAATTATTTCCATGCACTTATACAGTTTAATTCAAACATTACCATTTTCTCTCTTCAGAAAAATCCTTGAATGGAAAAATGATATAGTGGGGTTTATCTCAGGAATGGAATGGCAAGTTTATCTCTGCTGGTAGAGACTTGAACAAAACTAAAGCTGACACTGTGAACCTGCAAGTGCTGTCAACACAACCTGTGGCTTTGTAGCACCGGCCTTTACAGCTCCCTCTCTGCTTGTTTCATTTTTACAAAGCAGAGATGAAGGAGCAGTTTCGACATGCAGAGAGCATTCACCATTTGCAGAATAAGGTGGTATCTAAGAGATGCTGGTTTCTGCGTATGTATCATCCTAGTTTTGGTAAGAAAGCCCTGTTAAAAATTCCCCTGCCCTATACAACCTGCTGCATCTCCCTATGCCCCTGCTGCAGTTCCTGCCCCAGCCCTGTGGCGCTGATGGTGCTGGTGGGGTGGGCACAGGTGGAGGAGGCTTGTCTTACCCTGACTTTGCAGCTGAAGGCAGCACATCCAGCATCCCCTAAGTGCAATGCTCTCACAGTGCTTGTGTTAATGTCCACCTAGTGAAGAACATGCACAAATTCAAAAGATTAGCAGTAACACAGGAAAGTATATTGTGAGATAAGATATGGAGTTTTGTGGAGGAAAAGGATTAGTAGATACTGCAAAAAGCTTCTGCAGTAAAAGAAGTGCTGAGATTTTAATAACCTAAGGTATTACGTTTTTATCTCCATTTTTCTAAAGCTCTGCATCAAGGATTTTTGGAGGCATAGGGAGGATTTACACAATACATCGTCTATTAATGGAACCCTGAAATCAAGCAGAAACTCCAGGCATCTTGAGACAAGTCAGGCTCAAACTTAGTGGTTCTTCTCATCATATGAGTCCAGGGTGCAGGAACAAGGTCACTGTTCTGTTTTGGCTCCTTCAAATGACAAGGTAGGCTGGATCTGTGTGAGTCCAGCACACACATTTCTCCCTCTGTACAAGTAGAACACTGAAGCCATTTACTCTTCTTACTTGCAGAAGTAACGCTGTGTCCCTGCATGTGAAAGGGGGCTTTTCTGCCCTGTTCTGATAGGGAGCATGGAGCCAAAGGAGCAAAACTTCTCCTTAACTCTCCCTGGTCACACTGGCATGGTCAGCCTGTGCCAGTCAGCGCATGGTCTCTGACAGAGGAGGGCTGTAAAGAGCAGTAAGAGGAGTGGTGGATATGGCAGGAGCAAGGAAGAGTAAAATATATGTGCAGGAAGCCTAAATCCTAAAGTCCCAGTAGGTAGACAGGGAGTTTTTTTTTCCTTTCTTCCTAGCCTTAATTTATTTTCTCAGTAATTATTACACCCTAACTTCCTTTGAAAGAGAAAAGAGACCATTCCTTCCCAGGGAATCGAGTCAATACCCTGATTTTTTTTTTCCTTAGTTCATATCGCTCCCAAAACCGTGAGGTACCCTTACAGGGATTTATTTTCCACTAGATGGAGCTTGAGTATTTCTTCACCCTGCATCCCTGCAGCTCCCTGCATCCATGCTCTGCTCAGGAGCAGCAGCATCCAGCAGCACAGTTATGGCTCTTGGCCTGCACTATTGGTATCATTCTTGCCACACCATATCATTAATAATACATTTCTTTTCCTCTGCTGAAAAGCACGGATTATTTCTGAGTGGAAAAACAGAGACCCCACAAACTAATTCCTTGTGGGAGGATTCCTGAATTCACACACCTGTTTGCAGAGCATCATAGTCCTACAGATAATCTGAGTGTTTTTATTTTGGAAGTCTTCAGTGTAACTCTGTTTCATCATAAGGTTTGGATTTTATAGTTTGGGAAAGTAACTTCCAAAATCTGGCTGGACTCTGTTCTGGTTCAGTGCCATTTGATGGCAGAATTGTCTGAATCCACAGAGCAGTAGTGATGATGGTGTGGGCAGAAGGAGCCACGTGGGCTGGTCAGGCTGTGCTGTATATTGGCTCTGAAGGTCAGTTACAGTAGGGTTCATGTCACTAGTAAAATTCACTGCAAATGTTTCTAGACAGATAGGAAAACTGTTCTGTGAGGGGCTCTGTGAAGACCAGATAATCATTGGTATTTTGTTGAAGCCTGACAGTAATGAGAAGTTTAATAGTGTTTCCTGAAAAAAAAATCTGATTTCCCAGTCCACAAAGGAAAATAAAAAAAACCCATCCCTTTCCTTGTATCTTCTGAAAATCAGCAGTAAGCCTACTGGGTAATTTTCTGAAGTTTTAATACTATGTATGTGCCCTTCAACCCACGCAAATGTTAATTTCCACTGCTTTTATACTGTGTATTCCACGAGCAAAGTCTTTGAGCTCTCTGAATGGGAAAGGAGTTTCTGTTATCGAGGGAGGAGGGAATTACCAGCTGCAGGAAGAATTCAGTGCTAAGGGGAGTAAAGCTTAAAGTGAAGTTGCTGATTTTCTTGGACCTGGGACTCTACATCTCTGAGGGGATTATATGTATCAGTCTTTTAAACCAGCCTACACAGGTGGAAAATGGTCCTCTCCTAAGCATTCCTTCCCTAGACAGGAAAGATTTACTAATCTGTGTCTGTATTAAATCTGTGACATAAAACTGAGGGCGAGAGATGCATCTGTAATTTTCAACAATTCTGACTGAGCACCTGGAGCAGGACTGGCATCACCTTGGTGGTTCATGTGAGGCTGTACAGAATGTAGTATGAATAGACTGAAATGTCTTGGAAATTACAGCAACACCAATGGGAAGTGTGCATAAACATGGGGTGCACCAAGCAAGCAGGATTCCTTAGGGAAACACCAGATAGCATTATTTCCAGGCTATTTTGTTTAAATTGAAACTTTAGCTGCCAGACAATTTATCGACTGAAAAATTCAAGATGGTCCTTGAACTCAAATTTGCTGATCATCGTTAAACTCTGTTGAAGAGCTGGTTTTCCTTCTCCTGAACAGGAAAGTTGAGGCCTGACAATCTGCTCAGCTCTGAGCCTTCCCAAGGCACTGGCACAGCTCGAAGTGGGTGTCAGTTTTCTGACTCCCCTTGCCAAGTGCTTTATTGTGCTCAAGCCCGAAATGATCAGTCAATTGTGCACTGTCTGCCCCAGCAAAGGGTGTCCCTCTGCCCTGTGAATGGCTCCTGCTGCACTAGCTCCCCCGAAATACTGATTACAGGGATAAACAGTGTATGCTGGGAATGACCCAAAGTGATGGGTGAGCTTTTTGGACCCTGCCTCTGTTGCACGATTCAGTCACAAAAGGTATTGCCCTTTATTCTCCTCTTGTTCTCTGGCTATTTTGAAAGTACGTTTGGTTTCCAGAGCTAATGGTGACATTGTTTGCTTGCCAGTCAGCTGATTGGCCATTGTACTTTTAAATCAGAGGGATTTAAATTAATGCTCTCTAACTGTTCTGGAAAAAAATGTAACTTTACAACTAGACTCAGACAGTGGCAGAGAGCAATGTCACTCACTATTGCAGGAGCGCTGCTTTCAAAATGGTCTGTAGGTGCAATGTGGGGAAAACGTTGACTGGCAGCTGATAATGTAATGATCCTGCTGATGTTTGGATGATGCTGTTATAGCTGGTTTGTCAAGGGCATCTGAAGAGTCAGCTATTGCACTGGGAAAGTAATGGAAAAGTTATCCTGTGAGCACTCAGAAACTAATATATCACCATTTCAGGGTCATCCCTGCAGTGTTGCTTTGCATTTCCAAGACTCATTTCTGAAGGCAAAAGCACTTGGACGATATTGCTTGACTTTGGAGTTCCCAAAGGCATCTCAGTGGGTAGGGTGCTGTGTCAAGACTGAGGCTGGCTGTAAGATTTAAGCCTCTGTAAGTCCTGTCTGAAAGTTGGGGAGACAAGCGCATTTAGGGCTGAAATCAGAAAAAGTCCAAGACGTGTTCAAAGGGAGGTAAGAAGTCTGTCACATACCCAGAACACGTCCTCCCTGCAGAGCGCAGGAGCTGTCAAACACACATCTCTGATCTGATTATTTACAGCATTCTCACACTCCAGGCTTTTTTATTTGTATTCACAGAGACAGACAGAGAAGGGTGCTTCTGTTTTCAAATGAGGCTAGAGCAGGAGAGTAGAAGAGTGTGCCTAGTGCTCTTTTTTTATCTGCCATCTTTCCACCTGCCTGCCTGCAGTAATGATAATGCCCACGGGGATTTGCACCTCCCAGCTGGACCAGGAGTTCTCTAAGCCCAGGGAGGAGGGGGAGGCTCACTGCTTCAGAAAACACCAGAAATGAAACTGCCAGGCTCAGGGGAGCCCAGATCAGAGACACAGATTTGAAGAGTTAGAAGGAGGGGAGCAATTCTCCTGTGGGGATTAAGGATCCAGCTACAGGCCAACAGCAGTGCTAGGCATGAATGTGGAAGTCAGAGAGAGTATCCAAAGCCACATAGCAGGTTCTTGGGCGCCAGGCTGTGTTTCTTCAAAGGCTGCCATCTCCTCCGGAGGGGGAGCACTTCATCTCGCGGTCGGTGCGTTCGTTTGTCAGCCGCCTTCACACCCAGCCCTCCCACGCTCTGCGGTGACTTTCTGAACCCTCTGATGCTCCTGTGCTCAAATGTATTTCCTTATTATTTTCCCCTGAGATGAATCTCTCTTGTCACTGCACTTCAGGCTATGCTCTAAGTTGTTTTTGTGTTCTGTTACTCTCTATAAGTGCTGGTGTAGAACTGAGCTGTCACAAGAAGAAATCAGCAAAATAATTGTCTCTGACGGGGTGTTCACATCATGTAACTGCCAGTGTCTGGCACAGATATTCAAACTAGCCAGAGAAACTTCTCTGAATCACAGAAAGACTTTGATTTTTGAATGTGTTGTAGGTCTGAGTGTTAACTGGACCATCTTCAAGGTCCCACTCTTACCCTAATCCACCCCCCAGTTTGGAGGCAGCTTTTGCATTGCCATCATGTCCAACCTGGAATATGAATTGAATCTGTGAAAGATTGAGAAAAAACCACAACTGCCTCAAAACAACCTCCCCATATTTGCTACCCACAGTCCTGCTTAGTGGCTCCAATTCACATTCAGGGATGGAGTTAAGGACCTGATTTAGGGGTGGGGCTGGTTGAGCCCAGGACGGCTGGTGGGGTTACTGCTGGTGCCTGTCCATCCACTCATGCTCCCTGGAAGCTGGGATGGCTGTGGCTGAGCTCCAGCCCATCTTCAGTCTCCAGTTCAGCACTGCAAAGCCAGGCAGAACTGATAATACCAGGGAAGAGATGAGAAACTGCACTTCTCACATGGACATCTTATTTAGGTGCACAAAAATAGGCTGCTTACGTGCTGGATTGCAATTTATCCTGTTCTCCCTTCGTTTTGATCTTAGAAGGAACAAAGACAAAATTTTTTGAAGTGTGCTCAAGTATTTAACGATGCAATTAGGAAATGCAATTTGAAAGTCACACTAATTGCCTGTCTACACCATTAGCCATTTAAACAGTTTTAAAAAATCTATCCCCTTAGTACTTGACCCTGTTTTATAGAGCAACTTCCTTCTACTTGGGCACCCAGCCAGTACCCTGGTTGCAAAGGCAAGTGAGTGACTCGGTGCAGGGGAATCTGCCTTCAAGAAAAGGAGTCTCTCCTGCAGCCTTGGAGTCTCTTTCTCCTCCCATTTCATCTGCATTCTCACTCCTCCCGCTGCAGACAGATTGACACTAGCTCTGAGCAAGGGAAATACGTGGCAGTAAAATAGGGAGGCTAGCTGCACTGGAACTGGTGGTGGAGAAATTTAGGAAATTGAAAGCCTGAGGTTGCTTTGACTCTCATGTAGCCAAGATGATTTTCAAAATCAATGACCTGCAGAATATTGACAACTATGATGTCCAAATATACTGCCTGAAACCAACACCAGATTAGAAGGAGGGCTCCCTGAATGTGTCCCTTGTTCTTAGTCTCTTTCCCTAATCTGCTGCTGACTATTTTGGAAGACTGATTCAGGCCAGCTGTTCATAAGTATGTATTTATTTATACACAGAAATATTTTCATCTGTGATTGCTTTATGGCTATGCATGTTAGAGTCAAGAAAGCTATCAACTTCAGAAAACGTTTATTAAAGGTTTTAAATTAGTGATTTGGTTTAGATTACATAAACGTCATTAATAGCATATATTGATAAGGAGAGAATTGTGCCCAAGAGTCATGTATGAAGACATGTTATTTCAGAGTAGCTTAAAATTTGTTCTTAATACCATATATAGTGATAAGATTTATGTTCTTATGTAGACTTTAGTACTAGAAAATTGCAAGCTACTAGCTAATTATCACCGTTATTAAATGTCTGTCTTAGTGCAGAATACAGCTTATGAGCTTTAAAGCTTACACTAATCAAGAAGCATGATCAACCAGTGATGTAGGTCACTTACAGCTCAGCTGATACGTAGCTGCTCCTTCTTGATGTTACTGCTTAAACTTTTATATTGATGAAATAGAAAGTTACAGTTCCATGACGTGAAGTAAGGGAATAATTACATTTTGATTATTAGGAAGTCACTCACCAGTCTCATTTGCACAAACACTCAAGTTGATAGAAGGACAGAAAACTAAATGGATTCATAATACAACGTCTGAATTGTATAATTTGTAAAAAGCATTGGCGCTTCCATGTAAGTCTTCATTGCTGTAATATTATTGTTTTAGCCATAATTACTGTTTAACATTGCAGAGGTACTTAAAGACATGTGGTCATTGGGCTGTGGGCTGTTGAGAGGGAATCTGTCTAAATCTCTGCTTTGTTTATGTAATGCAGAGTTGGTCCAACATTTTTTTTTTAAAAAGGACCTGAACACACATTTCAAGTGCATGTCCTGATCACAGTGTGATGTAAACCAATAATTACTTTCTTAATTCCCTGCAAAACTGTTTCAGTTGGCAGGCTGCATCCACAGGACACTGTTGGTAGTCAGAGGTTTCTCCTAGAAGAGAAATGATGCAGATTTGGCTCTGCATTTCACTCCTGGCTCACGTTGCTCTCTTCCCTTGGTTCCTAAGGATATCTCCTGTGAAGTTCCTTAACATGCTTAGAAGAAAGATCTTGTACTGATGCTTGGAAATGACTAAGAAAGAAATCAGAATATGTCAGCAGCTCTAGAATAACTCTGCATCCTGTCAACTACTGAGCTACTAATTCCTACTTACATTGATTTCTTGGGAAAGCAACTTCAGTATTTTTACGTTTTCATCATATAATAAGAACTTTTGCCTTAGAAGTTTAGAAACTTCTGTGCATGTTAAGCTGTGATGCTGGTACTTATGGCTGGTTCTCCTTTCATTCACACTAGTGTAACTGAGGAATGGTTTGGTGAGAAGGGATGGAGATCAGCACAGCACTGCTGATTCATAGCCATGGTTCATAGTTCATAGTAACTGCATTTCTTGCCCGGTAGAGTTACACCAAGCTAAGGCACTACAACTCAGTCCTTGAATTCAATTCCATAACTGACATCTGAATAGTAGTGGATGCTCTGGCAAATTGGAGGCATGTAGTCCATGGATGTGAGGTCTAGGGCTGCTTAGCACAAGCATAGAAGGAGAATATTCAGGAAGAATTAAAAGGATTGAGAGTTTATCAAAGCTTAGGAAGTCATTCACACTCTTTCCTTGGATTACTTGGATATGTATTTTAATACTGTCTCCTTTCTAGTTTAAGTAACATTGAGGTCAAAAACAAAAGTAGCAAAACCAAGACAGTTCACAGTTCATGGTGACATTGTCCTTAACTCAGACAGGAGTTAACCAGAACAGGAAAGGAGCCTTCATGATACAGCAGAGGACTCTAAGGACACAGCAGCAGACTGAATTCATGTTTTGCTTCTGGCAGTGTACAGTACAAGTGTAAAATAAATAACTTGGTTTCAGTTGACAAACAGTATGGGTGAGCAAATGCCTGAAATGGGCTGCTAGGGATACAGCCGGTTTTTATCCTCAGTTCTTCACTTAGTGGTGCTATTCTGGATTTGCATTTATGAAATAATTTGCCCAGGGATAAAGAATCTTGTGAAGTCTTGGTTTGCCATTCCTTGTGCTTACCAGTGGATGGTTTTCCATGGAGTGCAGTGAATACTGGGTTAGACCCAAAACTAATTAATTTTCCAATAGCTTGTTCTAGAAGTTATTTTTAGTTTATCCTGACCTAGCTGCATTGTCATTTTGTTAAGAGCATGTTGGTAACATAATTCAATCAGATGTACTACTACAGACAAGAATCCATAAAGCAACATCTTTGTAACAAGAGAGATGTAACAGGAGTTATCAGGTAGGAGTTAACATTTCCATCCGCTCATGGTATGAGATTCTGTGCAACATTAAACAGCCATGGTTTACAAGTTGAAACAATCCATTAATGTGAAACTAAACACTCACCAAGGGTGGTAAACCCCAACTCTTGCTTTTATCTGTCTCTGGTGTAAGACCGCATCTCTGTCTAGGCGAACCCTGTTCCATTTTCCAAGCCTCTGCACCAGGAGGTTTGCAATGCAGTGGCTGCCTGAACTTCTTACCATGAGGCAAACAGCCTTCTCTTTTCCCCAGCCCCATTCTTCTAATTGGCTGCAGTTGTTTAGAGATAGCAGTTTGTTGTTTTGTTTTGTCTTTTTTCCCCACAGAACTTGGTCTGTTGCTGATCCCAGTACAAAAAGTCACAGCAAAAATTTCACAGTGGAAAATCTGGCCTCACTTCTTCAAACAATTAGTTAAGCCACAATTTTCAAATCCAGCTGCCTAGACACAGCTCTCTAACATGTGTCCTTTGAAGCCACCTGCAAGGATTTAAGAAGCAATTGCCTACATGTTGACGTGGCCTTTCTGACAGCATTCACCACATGTCAAGGAGGGCATGAGCCCCTAATTCAGAGGCTCCAGTTGCTGCTCTCATACCAACATAGGTAAACTAAATTGATGATTTCTTTAGGATCAGCAATGGGAACAACAGAGCTTGAAGTTATGCATCTAATTGAAGTTGTGCATAATGCCAAACTGGCACCTTAAATCTGCACTCAGGCCTCTTAACATAAAGCTGAGTGTCTTGGCAAGCTTATGGCCACATTAATAATAAATCCTAGTGCCACAACCCCTTTAAGAGAAACAGTAAGAGCTGAAGCCTCCTTAAGTGGAAGCAATCTGCTTGGTTGTGTTTCAGTGTAGCCAGAACACTTGGAAGATCTTTCAATTTTATTCTGTGCTCTCTCTCATTATCAGAGTTTCCGAAAGCAGTATGGTTCAGTCATACTGTTTTAACTAGCTTGTTCCTTTATCTGGTTAGTCATTTTAAGAGCTATCTACTTGCTTAGGGAAGTCTGTATGTTTTGATTTTATTTTTATTCTGAATGACTGCAGTCATCTGGCTGTTTATGTGAATGATTAAAGTCTTTAAAAGCTCTGAAGGATTTTTTAACTCTTGCTCCTGTTACATTCAAGATTTCTGAAAATGCAGAAATACATATGTCATTCTGTAAAAGCAACTGCTGTTAACAAACAGTAAATAAACTAAACTGGACTTCTATTGTAATGGCAGACTAATGAGCCGAGTAATTTGAGTGGTATAAATAAGGAATGGCCAGAAGCTAGGGAGGCTGTAAGAGAGTCCATTGTAAGAGGAGACTGGGTTTACTAAAGCCTTTCAGCAGAGTGATTACTTAATAAAGAACCTTATAAGCAAAGCTCCTGGGCTGGAGCCTGCCCGTAGCTCTGTATTGCTGATAACAGGGTAACAGTGTTAGCAGGATCTGGTTCTCTTCAGTTCCAGTAGAACTGGAGGGGAATCTGGTCTCATTGATGATCCAGTATGATACATTTGATATGCATACATACAACAGATTTCGGAGCATCACAGTATAGGAAATATATAGGCATAGGCCCTGGAACTGACACTAAGATCCAGTAACAGATAAGCAGGACACTTTAGGGATTATCATCAATTATTTGAAGAAAATGAGTGGATCTCATTCCACAGTGCCAAGTCCTTCACAGACATATTGCTGGACAGAGAAGTGTTTCTATTACCTCAGCTTTCAGAACTGGTTTATGGATATCTTTAAAAGAGCTTCTTCCTTGCACAAATCCTGCCAAGGTGTGGATATATCCAGGACTTCTGTTTGTTTATGGTGAGCTGAAGATGTGTTGATAAAAAGAAATCCCTGCTATCCCCACATGAGCTCTTCCTTAGCCAATATTAAACATTTTCCCAGTGTATTGGCTGCCAACAAGTGGCACAGGATACTATAACTACTTTTCATTCCTGTCTTGGTTTCCTATAATTTTTGACTGTGCTTACTTATGGTTGTGTTGAAAGAAGATGGTGTAAATCAGAGAGTTTTAGCTGTTCCATCCTTCTGATCTGTATCCACGTTTTAAATGATTATAAGCTCATGCCTATAAAAATGTCCTTGTTTCCATCACCCGTGTTTGGCTTCCAGGCTACATACTGAAATTTATAGATATTGTGCAGCTTACAGATGCTCTATTGAGATTTTTGAGGAACTGTGTTCTCCTTAGGCTACAAAACTGAGATCATATTTGAGTGGAAATGGTGTTCAGGGAACAGGAAAAAAAGAACAGGCTGAGCAAACTCAATTTCTTATGAGCATAATGGGTGGAAGTTTAAAGCCATTCAAAATGGCTGGGAGAGACTCCTTAGTTATTTCAGGCACTGCAGAATAAATGTTCAGCCCCATTTGTGCAATCTATGATGATAAGAACAGAAATTCATTGCCTCAGTTCTGAAGCATTGGTTGATGCAGTAAGATTCAATTAGCTTTTCTGGCTGCCAGGAATCATTCAGTGCAAGTGAGAATGGTCCTCAGAGAAGGACCATTGAATGGCAAACTTACAGCCAGTGTCTCTTTGGGTTTTGCATTCTCCCATATCTGAATGTTGTGTCATCCTCTTCTATTTAGATGCTGAATGGTGCTAAGCAATGGTTTCTGCAGCATGCAGGGAGTGGTTTGTCCTTCCATGGCATTTCCGAGTTCTCAGAAATTCCAAGAGACCTTGGGACCTTGTTGGGCCAAGCAGACAGACATCAGTGCTTTTACAAAAATATATACGATTAGCACTGGCCTTTAAACTGAAAAAAAAGGCCTTGTAATATCTTTTAAATATTTGTAGTGAGGATCTGAAACTGTAGTTTGAGAAATGCTGATAAAGCTGATTAGTCCAGTTTACAGTACGGAAATATTTGTGCTTTATTCTGACCAGTCTTCTCCAGACTGGTTCAGCTTGCTTGTGATTATATTTTGAATTTGTGTCATGTTGAGTTTTTCCCTGTAGCAGGTGCAGATGAGCATGATAACTGAAGCAGAGAGCAGCAGTGTGCTGCTTGGGGAAATGGCAAGTGACTCTATAATTTACTCAGTGGTGTGTTTCTCCTTATAATTATTGCTAATTCAAAAAAAATCACTGCAAATTGCATGACAGCACTGTGTAAGATGAGTGTAGAGATAAAACATGAATACAACCCTTGCCTTGTCAGTTGACAAATGAAGTGTAAGGTGCTATTGTTTGTTTACTGACTGCCTAAGCGTGAGATGAACGATTATCTCTGCCTCAAGAGGTAGCCCAAGGTTTCCAGTGGTATCAATCATCCTGTTTGTGATTCATTTGTGCAAACAGAAAGCTGAGCATGTAACTGAAGGCGATTACCCAATTACTTCTGTGCCCCTTAAAAATTATGTTGCTTCTCTATTCCCTTTTGAAACTCAGGACTGCACTGGAGCAAGATTGGGATGGTGAGCCTGGCTCCTGGACATGACAAGGCAGGTCCAGAGTCACAGTCCTGCCTGCAAACCTCCCCACTGGGAAATGCTGCTGCCCAGCAGGAAGATGTATCTAATGAGCTCGCAGGGAGTGGGAGGAAGAGCTGGATTCACCGAGGTGCTTCCAGGGCTGCCGAGATGTGGGAGCAACCTATCACCCCTCCCTGGCTAAGGCTGCACTTCTGTCAGTGTCAGGAGACCGTGGGACAGGGCTGGTTTTAGGGTGTGACATCCTTTTTGTGGTTCCTGCGCAGAGGCGTGGGGAGGCTGCAGGGGGAGGGTTGCCCAGCTCTCTGGTAGCAGCATGTGGAATAGGTACTGAGTCTGGGCCTGCTCTGTGCTCTCCCTGGCCCAGCTAACAGCAAACTCAATGGGGAAGCTGGCCTGGGCAGTAAGAACCAGACTGATTAGTCAGGTGTGAGCCTGATGAGTGTTTTGAGTGCTTTTCTAACCCTAGTCTTGCCAGGACAGGTAACACTGTTTTCCCACTCCAAGCATTTAAATCATGTTTGGCCTTCACAGGTGCTTCTTTCTTTCTGGCTTTCTTTTGTCCTTGTTTGTGTAGCTGAGTGCCTGCAGGAGCTTCACTGGAACCTGATGATGATGAAAGAAGTTCGTTCCCGTGGATCTGTTGGAACTGATCTCCTAGATGATTGACTCTCCCTATCCACACATCATTTCCTTTCTTTCTTTGCTCCAATTCACTGTTGTTCAGCTTTTGTCAAAATTGGAAAAAAAAAAAAAAAGAGAAAATTTTCTGCAGGAAATAGGGATCTCTTGAAGGAGCCTTTTTCTTTTTTCATGTAACTCCTAACCTAGCAGCATCACTGCACTGCTGTCAGAGTGGAAATGTATACAGTACAGGCTGCAGCCTCAGCTATCTGATCTTATACAGCACAGTCTACCCGTGTACCAATTTGTAACACGTCCAAAGCCTTGTGAAAGCATCCCCATGTGTAGAATTACATGTGTCATATTTATTTAATGATAGATTTGCTAATACAGCACTTGCTTAACAGAATTGCAGACTACATTGAAATCAATCACCGTATGCAAACTGCTTCTAGCAAATGGGGTAGGATATCTGCCCAGCTGAACTGTGCAGATCTCTGTATGTTTGGTCATCTTCTTTAACACAGCTATTAATCTGGACTGTCAGACTTTTCAGACACATATTAGATGGTTTTCTGTTTCTACTGTGTTTAACTAAATGAAATCTAGTACCCTCTCTAGACTTGGAACCAAACTGCTGGAAGTCAGCAGGTGTCTGGAGTCAGGGCCTCTGTGTAATTAGGGAGAAAATTCAAGTTCCAGCCTAGATCTCTCTCTAAAGCTTGAGTTTCTTCTTTGTGCGTGTCGTGGGAGATGCATTTAGAGATGTTTGAGCCTTAAAATGCCATATTTGGCTTACCACTTTCTGGAGATGCTTTTCTGGGATGCTTGTGGCTGCAGTGAAGTTCTCTTGGGCTCTGACCTGCTGTCACACTGGGCCATATTCTGCTCACCCTCCACATCAGATACGCCTGAGAGAGGGCACACTTTCCACTGTGGTATGCTGACCTAAAACAGCCCCTGGGGAGGTGGCAAAAGCCTGGGAGCCCAGAGGTCTCATTCCCATCCCATTTACATCCCCATTGTAATTCCACTGGCTTACCTAGATTCCTTCCTGGAGGGCTGGCATTCCTAAATGCCCCCAAAATACAAAAAAGAAAATTGTCTCTTTACATTTCAACAGAGTTTCCTTGCTTTGGAAAACGGTTTTATTTAATTTGTGTTTTTCATACTCACTTGTAAGCTGGAAGTACTTGAGCTACAAAAGGAATTTTGTGCACTGACAGGATGCAGCTGACTTGATTTCCATCATGAAAAATACATCAATCATCAGCTGCAGGAGAATGTCTTGAATGTTTCTGGAAGTTGCCCCAAGAAAGATGGTCTAAAAGTCGAGGTAAACATGAGAAATCTAGTGAGTTTTATGTGGTTTTTTTAAGGCACTGGTATTAATTATAATGTAAATAAAGTTATATTAAATAAATATTACATTAATGATAATTAGTTAATTTTTATTATTGGTTAAGTAAATAAGTTAATTATTCCATTTTCTATGAAAGGCTGGCATGGGGTTAGTTCTAGTCATCACTGGAGGGGAGAGCCAGAATCCTTCCATGATTAATACTAATGTTTTTTATTCATGGCTCTGGGTGAAAAATGAAGTTCGTATAAAAACTGACAGTGTTTCTTTAGATTCAGAGGCAACTTTCATATTAGTGTTACAGGCTCTCACTGCCATAAATCAAACGAGATGGTTCATCAGCTCCTTTCCATATACACTTCTCAGTTTTTGGTTAAAATACTGTTTTTCAGACCTGCCACAACAGCAAGTTTTATTTGTTTATAATTTTCTCTTTTGTCCTGTTTCTTGTTTACANCCCACTGAAGTATTAGAGAGCTTTTCTATAGCAGGAGATACCAACAGTAAAATTGTTGCTCAGCTGTAAGTGTGCCGTCATTGTCTCTAAAGGGCACTGGCAAATGAAAAATATCTGACAAACTGACAACTTGACAGAGACCCGAGATGGTGAATTAATCTGCCTTGGCAGAAGGCTGTTGATGAATATTTAAACAGGTTAATAGTCAACATCAGAACCCTGAAACCAAATACAGACTGGCAGCAGTAAGGAACAGGTAAATCTGATATCTAAATTATATTGTTAGTAGTGTGCTTCAATCTCAGAATGGAAATCAGACCCTCAAATCTGAAATAAAAAAGTTAATAATCTTCCCTTACAGATAGTTCTTTGAGCAACAGCCTTTTCTGTCAAAAGAAGGTGCTTGTTTCTTTATTTATGTGTGCCCTTACACAGGCAAATCCCCAGTTCCTTGTTCAGCTCAAAGACATATGCATTCAAATAAGAAGATGGGTAAGTTAACAAAAGAGAAATATATTAAAAATAAGTGAATCCCACCTGAATTGGCATTGATAAATTTTGAATATATCCATGAGTCTCTCAATTTCTCTGTTCTTTCTCCCAAAACACAAGGAGAAATATTCCCTGTTCTGACCATGTATGACATAGGCAGGAACACATCTCTTTGGGGTGGCTTTCATGGTGTTCTTACAGCCAAGATCTGCACTCCTGAGGGTGCCATCAGCCCAGCACCAGAGCTGGAGTTGCAAGAAAACGAGAAGTGAGAAAGGAGCATAAGGATGTGTAGCAGTGGTGTAGATGATCCAAGGTCAGCTCTTCACTGCGGTACTTTCTGGGTCACCAGCAGTATCTTTTTGGCAAAATGCAGAAGGGCAAGCTCAGCTGGCACCACACATTTACCTTGCAGAATATCATTAAAAATGTACAAGTTGGACAATGCACTTTGTCCGTATCACTTTCAGGTACTTTCGGGTGGCGTTCCTCCAAAGGGCTGATGCAGTTCAATAACAGTGGTTTTTAGCCAGCTGTGAGCTCTGTAGTGAATTCTTTGACTAACCCAGAATCCTGTTTGGCTCAAGAAAGGCTCCAGCAGCCAGGCAAGTCAGGTGCACTGGGATCTATCTGTTGTCTAAGGATAACTCAATTCCATGTTAATAATAAGAGCTAGCGCTGGTCAAATCTATTTTCACTAAAATTGAAGAATGGTTCTTATAAGAGTCTGTTCTTGGTCCAATACTAATCAGTATTTTCATTAAGCACTGGGATTCGGAAATACTGTGTTATTATACTTGCAGATGATACCAAGATGGGAGGCACTCTGCAGAAGAAAAGGTAAATTCAAAAAATCTTGGTAAAGTAGATAAATAGTCGGAGTGGTGCTAAAATAAAAATGGTCATTCTAAAAAAATAGGAATTATTTAAGAATAATGAATTGCATGAACATTAGATATAAAGTGACTGATTTGGCCTGCCAGAAAAAAATGTTTCAAATGTTACAGAACATACACTTGCCAGGAGTCAAAAACATAATAGCTATAGGGGAAAAACAACCATATCTTATTATGGGTTATCCAAATACATGTGAGATAAGTGAAATTATTTTTCCTTTGCGTGCAGCACAGACAAGCCCTCAGTTGAAGTACCGGCTGCATTTGGTACTTGTAAATTTGGAAAAGAAGTGGCCAGGATAATGTCCAGATGAGAGCAACAAAAAGAACAACAGATTTTATCAGAAAACTTAAGGGAACTGGATGATCTTCAGGTTAAAGAAGTAGGATTACTTTCATATAGTACACAGGTATTGCTCAGTATTGCACTTCATATTTGGGTCAGGATTAGAAGCAAAAAATTTACCTATTGGTGAAGAACTTCTAGGTTAGAGGTTCAGAAAAACTTAATGCTTTGGGGGATATTGAGCTTTTATGATTGATTTTTAGGAGCAGCTTGGATGATCAGGATTGGCTGGTGCAGCAGGGCTTGGGCAGGAGTGTGGGACTGGAAAACTGCTGCCCATTTTTTTTCTAGAAAAAAATTGCTTAATTCCCAACTGATGTCAGTGGTACAGAAATATCTGAAAATATTTTTGTGGAACAAGTGAAACTGAGGATAAGCAGAAGAGAAGGAAATACAGTAACTTAAAAAACGTGGAAAACTATTTCGCTTGCTATGGCTCATCATTTAATGGCTTCTTCCAGATATATTTTAACAAATAGATTCATGGGCAGTATGATATTAAAAAAATAAATGAAATCAGAGAATATTTGGGTCTCATTCGCCAATTTATGAATGTGAATTTTCTCTGCTTAAGAATAATTTTTGTTTTAGGAAGCAAGAAGTAAGAGGAATAGTATGTCAGATGTGCACTTCCAAAGAATAACTTCAATAAGGTCTACAGAGTAGGCAAAAACCTCCTGTGGCCCAGAATTATTCCCACTCAAGTCAATGAAAAGCCTGCTTTTTTTTCAGCTGGACAATCTCAGAGTTATTTTAGCAATTAGGTTCACATAATGAATTAATTACATAAAATTATAAGCAATTTGTACACAAATACAAAGAAATTAAATT
>WAAG01024899.1:577-16577 GCA_013390105.1 Tichodroma muraria
TGTGCAGAGACTCCTTGCTGTGTCCTCTTCCCCTTTCAAAACCGAGAACGCTGACAGGGAGACCCAGACTTGTAGCATTTGCCTTGTTGATGGCAAAAAGGCCATTAGAGCTCTGTGCCTCCACTTTAGCCAGCAACTGCAGCATCCCAGCGACTGATCAGGAGGATTTTCCTCTGTCCAAAGGAAGGAGGACTTGAGACAATATTCTTTGGCTGCAAGTTCTTAAAGGCTTCCACTGAAAGGGTTCTCCTTCAAAAAAAAGAAAAACTGCAGTTGCTGTGGGATTTTTTTTTTTTTTACTAAGAAAACATTGAGGAATAGGTGGAACCGATGTAAGAGTCTGAGTGAAGCCCTCCCAGTGCTAAGATGTTGGGGTCTGCTACAAATATTCAAGTTCCAAGGCGTGCCGAAGAGCTTCCAGGTCAGCGTGACAAGAGATTCTCCAGAAGGGCATGTTGTGCTAGAGTGAAACCAAAAGAGCGCAATTTTTTTTTCTGTTTTTGTATAATACTGAGATCAAAACAACTTTCTTAGCTTGTACCCTCAGGAACAAAATTTTGGACTTGGCCACCAGGCTGTCACAGCGCCAGAGGCAAGGAGGCTCATCTTAGGGAGGGAGGAAGGGACAAAAGTTGGAAATGTCTCTGTTGATGTGTCTCTCCTGTGCAGACAGGAAGACACATCCTCTAGAATTTAGGAATATCCTGCTTCACAGGTGATGGGGATGTGGGCTGGTTACTAAACTTTGCTCCTATTTTTTTCCCCCCACAAATGAATAAGGAATGTTTCTAGAATTGCAGTATTACTAGAAACCGTTTTAAGCGAACATCAGTAGTGAAAGGTGTTATCAGTGATTCACAGACAAGTAAATTAAATCTATCCATTGGAAAAGGAAGTTACTAAAATTTATAAAAATGTAAATAAATGGATAAAATGCCACACAATCAAAATGTTAACAGTTCACTTTCCCAATTAACTGGAACAGTAGGTCATTTCTGTAAATGCAGGAACTGGTATCATTGCTCAGATCAATAATTCATTTAATGTTGCCTCAGGGGAAGGTGCAATAGGGTTATAAAACAGTGTGTCCCCAAAAAACTTTCCGAATTCCCATTTATGGGAGATTATCTTAAATTATTCTTCTGCCTCCCTGTTTTGGAATTCATATTTGCTGTGATAAATCTGAAGCCCTGTACACATGTCCAAATTTTAACCAGCCTGTTCCACTTGAAATCTGAGCATCTGGACAAAATCTGGAAGGTCAGCTACCTGTGACCTACTTATCGTCTTTATAATATCCTGATCATTCCCCTCAAAGTTGTGAATATACTGTAGGAAAACAAGACTTGCATCTGAAAGAGGACCAAGTGTCAACTTTTTAATTGCTGTGAACAAGTGCAGTTCAATTTCATCAGGGACCTGGAATGTTACCTGTCAACAGAGTGCCCTGAAAGCATCTCTGAACAGCAGACCTTAGCAATAGCTGTGATCCCCGTGGCTGCTTGCACAGAGAGAACCTCATAACAATTAGAACATGCTCTTAGATGTTAAATACAACTTTTTTTTGGTCTGTTCTGGTGAGCCTGGGGTTTGCGCTGGATTTGTTTCTTCAGAACTGTTAAAGCAGTTAAATCAAAGACACAGCTCCTTTCTGCACTGTGGTTTTGTAACATTTGGGACTCTGATTTTCTTTGCCTTCGCCCAAAATGTCAGTCTCTGCACAGCATATATGTAGTAATAAATGTACAGAAAGCCTAAACTGAGAGCACTTAGTCCCTTCCAGCATGGGCATAACCCTGCTAAGAGTCTTTCATCACTGTGGGAATTCTCCTGTAACCACGCTGCTCCTGCACAAACAGCTTCAACAAAGCTTCAGAGAACATACACTTCCCAGATAGATTCTGATGAAGGGAGATGTTCCTCTTCCAACTGTACCTACCTGTGTATGAAAAACTCCAGTGGTTCCAGATGTTTGTTACAGAGTGTCTATTTACACTCCTCTAACCTTTAAATACAACTAAAGCTTCTCTCTGGTATGTTTCCTGTTGCCTACCAGTAAACAAATGTTTTCTTCGAGCTGTTTATCAGTGTGTGTAGAGACAGCAAGCAAACCCAGACAGCTGAAGAGACTGAAATCCACTGCTCTGCAATTTCACTTTAAGGGGAAAAGTTATTTCCTTCCCCCTCCCCCAGTTTCTATTCAACCCCTTCCATTAAATTATCTGTTTTTCTTTCTTAAACCAGAAGAAAACTTGGCCTCCCAGCCACTCCTGCTGTTCAGCAGTTACAGATTTATCACTCATCAGACAGGTGAAGAAGAATGACCCACGAAACTGGAGATGTTATCAGTGCTGTCAGCAAAACAGCAAAATGCTCTCTGCCTGTCCCCTCCCGTTTTTGTTTTTTCTGTATAAAGCTCAGGTGTGCAGAAGGTTTGATTAATGATTGTCATCCATCAAAGGAGGTGACAGCCCAGCAAAGAATGTGCTCTACTAATGGCTGAGCTGCTTAGGCCAGGAGACAGGAGGCTCCTGAGATCCCAGCAGAGGAGATTGCTGAACCTCCCTACCTCCCCAGGCAGGCTGGGAGCCCCTGCAGCCTTTGATGCAGTTCTGTTCACTGACCCGCTGCCTTTGAAGTGTGGCACTGAGCTGCCACAAGCAGCAGGCCATTGTCACTTCAGCCCCAGTCATGAATTTTGGACTCTTCCTGACAGCTCCTTAACCCTTCATGAGCTACAAAACCATCTGTGGTTTTAGGTAGTTTTCCAAGGTGGGTGCAGATATTGTTGCTTCCCCTGGCCAGGAAAAACACACTATGAAAAACCTGGGTTTCTGCTGCTTTGAAGATAACCTGAGATACAGTACTGGGGATAGAACGTGTGCCTCCCACCTTATTTGCTGGGATCTCTTTGTTCCTGGGCTTGTGCAACCAAAAAGCTCAAATTTGCTTGGTAAGTCTTTGCAGGATCTTCAGTCAGAATGAGATAGCAGGTCCTCCAGCACAAGGTTCAGCTGTACAGCTGAGCTCCTGTGATATATTTTCAGCATCACCTGAGCTACACCAGTGATTCGTGTATCTGTTAAAAATTAAAGGTTGCTGAAGATGGAGCTCATTCAGCCAGTTTCTGCATCTCAACTCATGTGCAATGCTCCTGGAGCAAGGGCAGCTCTATCACATTTCTCCAGTCACATCAGGAGCACAAGACCCAGGATACACAAAGACATCTTGCAAATAATGTTTGCCACTAACAAATTGTACTCCTGGCCCTGTAAAGCCAAATAAATGGAAGTTCCAGGCTGGTTTCTGTTCTAAAGTTTATGAAATGAAAACTTTGGCTGTTCAATTCTCATTATTCCTGATTGCACTGCTTTTGCTGTTCTTTGTATTCAGTACAATTTTCTAATTTCATTTTGCTTGTGAAATTAATCACATTGATCCAGAAGTCATTGATAAAGGCAGCAACTCTGTACAAGTGCCTTTAGTATTTGCTACAATGAAGTTACACTCCATGATCTCAATGAGTCATAAATACAAATACAGGTATGGATATAAGCATATTCTAGAAAGTAATTCAAAATTGATTCCAACAACTTAGAATTTACAAAAGCAACGTGTGTAGATCAGAAATTCACTCTGCCTGCTCATCTGAGATCACACACTGGAATTACCCTTTTCATGTCTTTATAGCCAAATTTATTAAGCAAGAATGATTCCTGGAACATGTGACACAGCAACTACCTGAAATATTGTACCAGCTGCCAAAGTGGAGGGGATTTAGAGTGTGGAATTTCTGACAAGTTGATTGTTGAGTATTTTGTATATTAAGAAATGAGACCAATTGTAAGCTGTTTCAAATGGAGGGAACTTCATTAAATGCTTAAATAAAGAAAGGGTCATTGCAATCAAAACTTGGAAGAATCCAGCATGGCATCCACAAACTGTACCTTTTTTGCTCCCTGTTCCTCTTCAACACCATCTCCTATTACAATGTACACGGCTTTCCTTCCAAACCTCTGCATTATTCTTTCAAAACAGCTCTCTTTCCCTGAGCAACACAAGAGGAGATACATGTTTTTATCTGGACATACACCACAGGCAGAGCTAACACTCAGGCACAGGACCTGGAGTTACCCCCTAACTGAACTGGCTGCAACATTCTTTGCTTTCTTTTCAAACTGGATCTTCTTCTGAGGTGGATCCTCTCCATCTCTTGACAGTTACTAGCACTTGTTTTGTCAGCCAAGGACTTGCAAGTGCTGCCAGTTTTCTGTGAGCTTTGTGACTGTGATGCCCTGCTTAGGCCACCAGCTGGCAGACCGATGTGACACTCATGGCATTCAGTTTCCAGAGCCCTCTTCTGTTCATTCTGGTTGCAGTAAAAACATGAAAGTGCAATCCTCAGACGTCCAAACACACCAGAAAGAACAGAATACAAAAAAACCCCAAGCCAACCCTGAAAGTACTCATTACTCACAAAGCTTCACAAAGCTCATTCAGCACACTTGACCCCTCTGCAAGAGTAAGAGGATCCAAAGAGTGTTTCTGTAACACATCCAACCAGACCTTCCTTCCAGCTGGGTGCAGCTGGACATCCCACAAGCAGTCAGTGCTCCATAGGGTGAGTATATTTCTACAGATCTGGCTCACTTCCTCATGGAGACACTTGAGAAGTGTTTTTTAAACTTTTTTTTCCCCTGCAGTCTGTACTAGTTAAAGCGTGGGAGTCAGGATGTGAATTAGACATTTCTAATTACAGAGATAAAAATAAAGCTCACTCATTGCATGACTTAGGGACAAAACTTCAGCTTGTCTTAGGTGAGGCCTCAGTCAGTTTGCTCTTACCTGTTTTTGTTGCACTATAAATGTTTTCAATGGGGAAGACAGTGCCCAGTCCATAGAGAAGCACTTTAGCCAGAGCTGGTATAAGCTGAGTTGTGGTGACCAACACATTCACACAGTTGGGTCTAGGAAACAAAAGTTGTTAGAAATCTGGGTTTCTCTCTTTCATGCTGGGCTGAAAGATGGTAGGAAGCAAATCTTTCCTGCCACTGGAAGTTCCTCAGCCAATGGGGGATTTTGCAGACAGAGGAAGATAATGTGAGTACCAGAAATGTCTTTTGATCAGCTCAGTAGAATGAAAAAAGCATAAACCAAACTAGGAGCAGTGATGCAGCCTTACTGCGAGCTTGCCAGGATCTCTTTGGTGGGAATTTAAACACAATGTAGTGATGTCCATGCTGGGTTCTGTGAGTGAACGTGTTCAGGGACAGAAGGGCTCTTCCCTCCCTCTCCTCTTTTGTAAACCTGCTCACATGAAAATGGTGCCATGGATGAGGCAGCCAAGGAAGGGCAAGGAGAAGGACTGCTTTACTTTTGCTCATTCTCATTCACCATCCCAAGCTCACCCCAACCCTTGATAATTCAGCCTGGCAAACGTGCAGACTGGCCTCCCACAGGCTTGGCCAGCAAAGTCCTGTAAATGTGTCTCGATTTGTTTAGAGGGGGAAAGCAAGGGAAGCAGAGGAGCTCCTGGATCAAACCCCCAGGCAATTCTTGGAGCTGCTCTTACCGGGAATGTATCAAATTCAGCGCCTTCAGAGCGTGTGTGAGCCAGAGATCAGTCAGTGCTTCCAGCTCTGCTCTCAGCTGCAGCCAGGTCTCCCTCTTAGGGGCTCCTATTAAACCTGCAAGCAGGGAAAGTGTCTTTGCAGAAGCACAGAAAGGGAATTGCATGGCTTTGTATGCACAGTGCCAAAGGGCACCTGCCGGTGTCCTGAGCTCTCCCACTGCCCCTCTCTTGGCCCTGGTGCCACTGCCTCCCTTGGTCACTGCCACATCACTCCAAGGCTCTGCCTGGAGGTCTGAGACCCAGCTGCAGCACAATCCTCTGCTGCTGCAGCTCAGCTTCCTTCCCCTCTGGGGGAATGGTTCAGTCAAGCACACACGGCAGGGCCTCCCTGGAACACCCTTCTTGGACTGAGCATAAAGCTGGCATGGGAGGTGAGCAAGAAGATGAAGAGCTGTGTAAAGTGGGCAGTGACCTGGGCAGAGAGACACCTGAGGCCAGGATGGTTTTTTTCTCCTGAAAAGCCATGCCCCATTTCCAGTGCATGCAGGGTAGACTTGTCCTCCAACCAGTAAGTAAGTTGTGGTGATGCTTTATGTTTTGCTTCGTTCTTTTTCTAGTCAGAGGGAAACCTGATGTACTGAAAAGGAATCTGAGAATCTCTTGGAAGAACTGTCTGGAAGTAGGTGAGATGAAGGAACCCAGTGAATCTGGTGGTATTGTTTTGGGGGAGTTAAAAACAGTTAGTTATAACATAAGAAAGCCTTCAGACAGTGCTCAGACATGCTGTGTAGAAAAAAAGGGCATATTTAGTTTTGAACTGTTTGCTTGCCTGCTAAACGTTCTGAAAAATTGGAGAAGGTTGCTTTCCTGCGAAGTAAATTACAAAATAAAGCCCCATACTTGGACCCGAGTCTCTCTCAAACAACTAAACCAGGTATTTTAGTGTGACTCCTGCAAATCCTGTGCAGAACCACATTTCAGGATGACTGTGGAGGCACTTGCTCAGCTAACTCTGAAACACTCATATCATGAGGCTCCCTACACCTCCTCCAGAGATGCCCCTAGAGGGTCTCCAGTTTTTGGGAAGATGAAAGTCCTGCTGGTGGCCTGGCCACTGGCACTTACCCCCCACATTGTTTTTGTAGGTGTTGTACATCTCTTTGACCCGGCGGTAGCGGAACGCCAATTTCCTCATCCAGTCAACTCCCCCGTGAACCCCCGAGCCCAGACACAGGCTGGCACTGGCAGTAGAACTGTGGAAGCCATCCGCAGAGAAGTTATACGTGCTGGGAGAGGGAGAGGGGAGAGGTCAGTGTAGTCACAGCCTGCACAGTGCCAGCAGGGAGGGGAAATGATTGAACAGAAATGTGGAGACAAGTGGCAGCAGAGACACACTCAGGACACACTGTACAGAACTGAACTTCATCTCCAGCACAATTACCAGCACAGATCTAAAAAATGTTCTGTTCCTGCATCAATTTCTCACGTTAATCATCCATAAAACCACAAATTGCAAAGCTCTATACGAGTTCTGCACATTTCATTCTTTTCCTTTGACCATGGCTCTGCAGACAACACTTTTGGGAAAGCAGCTGGAATTGTACAGAAACGGTTTCTTTGAACATCATGACCCAACTTACACAGGTAATGGTAATGTTTGGTGCAGTTTGGGTACAAGTTTCAACAAGGATCTGGCATGGCAAGTCCAGCTCTTCACTACTAAGCCCATTCACTACAGACGGGACAGTGGGAAACCTTTCAGTCTGGTTTTGGAGCTTTTTGGCGGCAGCTGTGACAGTTGTCTGGTTAAATCACATCAGAAACTGGTGTGGTCTGACTGGAGTTCAACCTAATTTAGATATATTTCCCAGAATGATTCAAAGCTCAGCATACTCAGAGCCTGACAGAAGGCACAGGCACAATAATGTGAGAAAGGGGACTCTGTACTTGTGTGTGCCTGATAAAAGCAGACAGCATGGAGCCAGGAGGGGAGACAGTGCAGGTTTGAGAATCACTGACCAGCCCTCTGCTATTTCCAAATGGCTGGGGACTGCCTGTCCTGCAGCTTCCAGCTTGGGAGACCCCATACCTTAGATCTTGACCATTATCATCTGATGATACATCATCTATGTGGATCTGGTCACAGTCCTGAGAGGAAGATGAAAAAAAATACAGTAGTGAGTAAATGTTGTGGAAAAAAAATTTGAAATAATATAATGTAAGATTACTTCAAGTGTAATATTAAGGAGATAAAATCTTACAATTTGCTAGTGTTATAGTCTAGTCAGTTAATTGTTAGCAACAAGTATCCCATAGCACTAGCACAAAATATGAGCAGACAGCGTGTGTGAGATCTGCTGTTATTTAAGGGCACAACAGCTCTTGAATAACACAGTGAGTGGAACTCCTTCCTATGCAGACAGGAGGGAGAGAGATCCTTGTGTTTTAGCCAGGAAAGCTGTGTTTTTTCTCCTCTGTATGCATGATAAGACAGAGACTTGGCAGCCTTTACCCCTGTGAGAATACTGCTCTGGACAGGAGGTGTATGCCCACATAATTACAGGGTGGGAAGATCTGTCCCACAGAGATTTCCAGAGCTGCCTGTCCTGCCGGTGTTTTCCCAGTTTGTTCTGAGGGGGCTGAGCTTCCTCTGATGTGCAGGGAAGCTGGGCTGAAGCACTGAAGGCAGCACTCTTTCACTGCCCCAGCCGCAGACTGAGCTGAGGAATAATGTGTGTCAGTAATGAGGAAATCTGTGCACAGGAAATTTAACCAGAATATACACTTGGAGCTCAGCCTGCATGAAGTATGTGCTCGAGATCTTATCTTCCAAAATTCTTCATTGTTCGAATGGTGGAGGCCCTGTCTCAAAAATGTGAGAAATGTTATTCCTTTGGTTTCTTTCCCAGTCTCAGCATTAAGATTAGAAAGAGAAAAATTGGAAAGTTTCCCCCACCACCTTAACTCTCCTTTCTCCATGAGCCTTACAGGTGAGAACAGAACAGAAAGCCTGCAAGCTGATGAATACTATCTTTTGTTTTGGTTGATTTTTCAACAGAGTTTAAAAGCTGTGATACTTGGTACCACAGGACTCTGGAGTCAGAACAACTGCAGCTAACCAAGGTGCAGTAATTCTTCACCACTTCAGTGTTCTGCAAACCACAGAGTTTGTTTTACCTTCCTTACACAATGATGAGTTTGATGAATTACTTTAAACTAGCCCCTTTCAAAAAATGAAAACAAAAATCCCAAAACAAGTAACCAAACTTGTTGTCAACGGCAAAACACGACAGATAGTTCTTGAGTTCTTTGTCCATATTAAAGAGTTTTTCTGCAGCATTCCAAATAATTCTCAAAAAGACACAACAATTGCATCCTGTTCTCATCTCATCAGCCCTCTTACCAAGCCACCACTGGAGTGTATATTGCTTGTATATAATTGCAGCCAAGCAGCTGAACAGCAGATCTCTGCTGGCACCTCTCTCCTCCAACCCCAGCATTTTTAAGCCCCCCTCCCCGTAGGTGCTGCGGACGACGCCGGGGTCAGGGTGGTGCAGCCCACTCCCCTCCAACTGTACAACACGGGGCATTAAGTCAGGGGAAAGGCATTTGTGGAGGGATCTGTTTTTCTCATTTGTGAATGGATTGTTCTGTACACTGAAGTGTGACAACAGTAGCTATCACGTTTCTGAGTTAATAAAACGCCCTGACACGGGGTGAGACGCTACCTCATAGCGCTCTCGTGTTTCGGGGAACTCGGGGAGCTGCCTGCAGCCACAGCCTGCACCACCTTCCACCACTGGGCTACAAGACTCATTTTTCATCCCTGCAGGACTTCCTTGGAATCTCAGTGAGAGAGGAATCAAATATACTGAGGGTACCCCGGCTGCTGAAAAGGAGGAGGCTGTTGGAATGGCAGGAAGGGGATGTGACATGTGATGGGGACATGGCCCAGGTTTCACATTGCTGGTTTTTGAGCTGATACACAGGGATCTCAGGGTGGATGATGTGTGGCACACACAGCCTATACCTCAGTCAAATGTATAAGACCTCAGTCAGCCCTTTCAGCTCTGGGCACTGATCAGGTTTTACTCCTGGGATATCTCTGGGTGTGGCACAACCTGCCTCCAGGAGGGACCAGCCACATTTAGAGGAGCCTGAGCTGTTTTAAATAGCACTGCTGGCTTGGAGAAAGCCTCTGCTGCCTCCTTGTGAAATACAGGGCTCCTGAGGAGCTCCTTCTGTTACCCCTCACGTTCCCTCTGAATACTCTCAAGGTATGTCTCGTGCAAGTATAAAAACAACTTACAAAGGCACACAAATCGTCTGTTTGTGGATCAGGACTGTGCTAGAGAGTTTTAAACATCTCATGGATTGACTGATCAGTGGAGCTTGCATCCCTCATTAGGTGGGGGTTAACAGTTCTCAGAACACAAAACTTCCCGGGATGGCTCGGAAAGGCAGCAACTTGTAAACACACTAATCCCCTTGTTTGTTAATTCCTCATCCCCTCTCAGTCCTCCTGTCCTCAATACCTGTTTTCCAGAGAGCTAGACAATAATATCTCCAGAGGGACCGGGGGTGGAAGGTGCTATTCTTTAGCCAGCATTGTACTGTGAACAAAAGGCATCTGGGAAAAAAAGCAAAACCCTGGAAAGCCCAGAGTTTGTATTTTAACTTCACTGGGATTTGTAACCACGGGTAAGTTCTTTTCTCCCCGATTCCCCTAAAGAGGGGACCAGAGAGGAAGAATATCTCCTGACATTTGCTGATGTGTCCTGCAGCATGATCAGAGCCCTTTGTGCACAACACCTTGCATGACTCACACTTGCAGACTGCAGGGATTTCATCTGCCTGTAGGACTTAACTTGCTGACAGAGAATCCCTTTCTGTAAACAGACTGAAAGCTTTAGAAGGAGTCTAAGACTTCTCCAGTCACCCCCCTGCCCTGGGAATCAGTGATCAGACTCCTTCCACACAACTACCCTGGGGAAGGGGGTGAATCAGCTGGAACCTGGCCTGTCTACTGGACTGCAGCACTGAGAGAGGACAGGCTGAAGCAGGATGGACCTGAATAGATCCATCTGAATGGAACTGCATAGCCCAAGTGCATTCAGCTAACAATTCAGCTAACAGCATCCAGGAAACAATTACCTGAATCCCTTCTGGGTAGATCCTCAGAAAAGATAAAGCCCTGGCTAACCAGAGATTCAGAATTTTGTTTTTTTGGACAGCAAAAAGGTTGCATTCCAGTTCAGGCTCCTCCCTAAGATTTTGAAGCCAGTTTTTTGCTAGATGTGGCATCACATCCTCACCAGACTAAGGAGGATCACACAAATGCTACCAAGGGCTGTGCAAACCTTGCTGTATCTACAGACAAATGTCTTGTCCTCATCAGACATTTCCTGGAATGCTTCAGAAGGGCTTTTGCACCCTGGCAGCACCTTCTCTGCACAGCACTGCGAACTGCAGCCAGCAGAATAAATCATTCCTCTGTGCTAAAGAAAGGAAATTGATTTCCTTGTCCAACCTGCCTCTCTGGAAAGGATGGGTGACATTTTCTCCACTCTTTCCCCTTATTCCACTGTCAGGACTGAGGCCAGCCATGCTCTGGTTAGTCCAGTCTGCTGGACCCCCCAGAATGGCTGAACTTGGATCTGTGCCACAGAAACATTTTGCTGTGTTTGAGAGAACTCCTGCTTTGGTTTCAAACAGGCAACTCTCCCCTGCTCTCTCAGCTACAGCCCCTCACACTCTGCCCCAGCACAGAAGATGGTCAGAAATGGTTCCTGCCCTGTGCAGCTTCAGCTCATTTTGTCTTGTACAGGCCAGCACTGCACCACACGATGGTGCTAATGCATATGGTAATGCCTGTGGGTCTGCAACTGAATCTGTTTCTCTGCTGTTTTTTACGAATTCTTTTTTTCATTTTTAAGGATGTCATTCACTGCATTTTTTTAAGCCCAGTACTCAGTGATGTATGATCCTTAAATATCACTCTGTGAATACAGAAAGGTGACTTTTATTTATGATCCTAAATGAAGGAGCAGGGTGGGTAACTCTGGATGACTCTGTTGCTGCAAATTCTTCCAAACTGATATGGCTTTTTTGGAAAGTAAAATTCTGTAAGGCACATTTACTTTTCTTTAATTCTCCGTCATCCATCAATTTTTCATTGAAAAAGCTCAGTTAAAACCAAACCACCAGTGCCCAGAGCTGTAACTGACTGACAAATGTGCACAATTTGACGAAGGCCAGACAATTTGCTGCTTCATTTAAAATTTTAGAGCAGTAAGTGAAAAAAGGAGAAAACTTANAAGTCTGCCCAGGGATGCCAGGTTTTTTCTTCTCCAAAGGCCTCCAAGCAGTGTTTTGATTCCAAGGTGCCCAGAGCACAAACCCCACCCTATCACTCTGTACATGATCCACTCAGACTGAGTGTTCTGACTGCAAATGCCAACACATTTTCATCACTGCTGTACAGCTGCTCCTCAGCATTCTGCCAGCATCACTCTGCCTGCGTTTTACCACACACTCAAAAGCATTTTTGCTTTCTATGAGAGATAGTCAGGACTAACCATGTCACCAGCAGGAAGAATTCTTCCTCTTGGTCTGCTACATTGAAACTTACATAGTTTCATGCTGCAAAATTTCATTTCATTCCTGAGCTTGAGCAGACCTCCTGCTCTGTCTGTGCAAAACCTTCCTCAAGAACAGCAACATTTACAAAACCTCTGCTTTGGCTCATAGCTAATTGCTGCCTGCCCCCATAGGATCTATGCTAATTTAGCTTAACAAAATTTTTAAATAGCAAATTTCAGGAGAAGCAGCAGCAATGTCTTCATTATTACATTTAGTAAACCTGCAAAAAGCCATCGCTGTTAACTGAGTATTTAGAAAAAAAAATTCCTGACCAGAACAGAGGTGTCAAAGTGATGCTTCCAATAAGCCCTTTTTGACCTTCTCTGGGGTCAAAAAATAAAAAGTTTCTTGGCCAACCCCCCCCAAGTTTCTAGACCACATGCAAATGATTACAGAGAAAGAAGTTAAATAAAATAAGCAGCTACATACCTCCAGGTCATTGAAGAACAGATGTGTATCTGCAAGGTTGAAGATCATTTCTTCCATCATGAGACCTATCCGCACAGACGTTGTGGTGTCCTGTCAGGGGAAAAGCAGGGTTTTTCCATTCACTTTGATTTTCTTTTCTGGGGATAGGTGTGGGGGGTGGGAGATCTTAGACCAAACTCAGGATCTACACATTCCTATTTCTTAAGATACAGTTATTAAAGTAGTATTACTTCCCAAGTGTATTTTAACATTATTTTCCCATTCTTTTTTTTGGTCTCCTAGATAAACAAATTCTGTTCTTTGAAGGATGTCTCTGACTCACCCTGACCTCTAACAGCCCACACACTTCAGATGATATAAAGATCCTTTAAACACCTGAAACTATGTAAGAATTGCTTCTTACAGTAGGTTAGACAAAAAATTGATTTCCAATAGCATCATTAGTGACTAGTTTGGGGGTAGTTAGCCAGCAACATGACATGCAGAGGGTGATTCTTTCCTGACTTGCTTCAAAACCAGCAATTCCATTCCCACTGAAGCTGTCTACTTATTTATCAGCATCAGCAGAGTTAAAACAGCCCCACCCCACCATGTAAACCCAATTATAACACGATAAAATCCTTGTCCAGTACAACTACTGCTGCACAGGACAGCAGGCTTGCAGAGCCTCAACTGCAGCCCCAAAGGCAGCTACACCCAAAATAATCCCCCCCCAAAACAATTAAATTAAAAATAAAATAAAATAAAATAGTAAAAAAAAAAAAGACAAGACACAGCACAAGTTCAGGACAGGTTCATGTGTCGCTCCAGCTGGTTTTGGGAATGGCAATACACCAGTGCCCCTGACTGTGCCCATTTGCTCACTCTGAGTTTCCTGTCCCAGCAGCTCCCAGCCCAACCACGTGTGGGTCTGATTCAGCCCTTCCCCAAGAGGGTCCCAAACTGCTTCCTGAAAGGGAAGGACATGGTGCAGAAGCATTTCTGAGCCACGCTGTTTAAACAACTGAATGTGAAGATGCACGTGCTGGCAGCTCTAAAATACCTTCTGCACCTTCACAAGCACGTGTGAACTTTCTCACACCCAGATCCTGCTCCTGCCAGCATCAGTGACAAAACCTTTAGTGAATTCCCCTGGAGGAGGATGATGCTACCTGCAGCTCTACTTAAGTGAGTTTGGTTAATTCATCCTAGAAAATTAATGTTTTTTCCCAGCTGAGACGCCCAACTGAGCCTGTGAAAGGGCTGTCATTTCATTGCCTCACCAAGTCAGCAAGTCAACCACCCCTCCTGCCCCCAAACAACTAACCTTGTTCCTAAATCCACAGCCAGAGCACAGAAACACATTGATGCAAACAAAGTTACCAGCACTGCATTTTCTTATTCATTAAATACTTCAAAAACACAGGCAAAAATAATCTGTATTTAATTCAATAAACAGTCACAGCACAAAGGCATTGTGCCTGTTCAAACTGAACAACAGACAACTCAGAAAAAGCCCACGTTCCCACAAGANCAGGGATTTCATCTGCCTGTAGGACTTAACTTGCTGACAGAGAATCCCTTTCTGTAAACAGACTGAAAGCTTTAGAAGGAGTCTAAGACTTCTCCAGTCACCCCCCTGCCCTGGGAATCAGTGATCAGACTCCTTCCACACAACTACCCTGGGGAAGGGGGTGAATCAGCTGGAACCTGGCCTGTCTACTGGACTGCAGCACTGAGAGAGGACAGGCTGAAGCAGGATGGACCTGAATAGATCCATCTGAATGGAACTGCATAGCCCAAGTGCATTCAGCTAACAATTCAGCTAACAGCATCCAGGAAACAATTACCTGAATCCCTTCTGGGTAGATCCTCAGAAAAGATAAAGCCCTGGCTAACCAGAGATTCAGAATTTTGTTTTTTTGGACAGCAAAAAGGTTGCATTCCAGTTCAGGCTCCTCCCTAAGATTTTGAAGCCAGTTTTTTGCTAGATGTGGCATCACATCCTCACCAGACTAAGGAGGATCACACAAATGCTACCAAGGGCTGTGCAAACCTTGCTGTATCTACAGACAAATGTCTTGTCCTCATCAGACATTTCCTGGAATGCTTCAGAAGGGCTTTTGCACCCTGGCAGCACCTTCTCTGCACAGCACTGCGAACTGCAGCCAGCAGAATAAATCATTCCTCTGTGCTAAAGAAAGGAAATTGATTTCCTTGTCCAACCTGCCTCTCTGGAAAGGATGGGTGACATTTTCTCCACTCTTTCCCCTTATTCCACTGTCAGGACTGAGGCCAGCCATGCTCTGGTTAGTCCAGTCTGCTGGACCCCCCAGAATGGCTGAACTTGGATCTGTGCCACAGAAACATTTTGCTGTGTTTGAGAGAACTCCTGCTTTGGTTTCAAACAGGCAACTCTCCCCTGCTCTCTCAGCTACAGCCCCTCACACTCTGCCCCAGCACAGAAGATGGTCAGAAATGGTTCCTGCCCTGTGCAGCTTCAGCTCATTTTGTCTTGTACAGGCCAGCACTGCACCACACGATGGTGCTAATGCATATGGTAATGCCTGTGGGTCTGCAACTGAATCTGTTTCTCTGCTGTTTTTTACGAATTCTTTTTTTCATTTTTAAGGATGTCATTCACTGCATTTTTTTAAGCCCAGTACTCAGTGATGTATGATCCTTAAATATCACTCTGTGAATACAGAAAGGTGACTTTTATTTATGATCCTAAATGAAGGAGCAGGGTGGGTAACTCTGGATGACTCTGTTGCTGCAAATTCTTCCAAACTGATATGGCTTTTTTGGAAAGTAAAATTCTGTAAGGCACATTTACTTTTCTTTAATTCTCCGTCATCCATCAATTTTTCATTGAAAAAGCTCAGTTAAAACCAAACCACCAGTGCCCAGAGCTGTAACTGACTGACAAATGTGCACAATTTGACGAAGGCCAGACAATTTGCTGCTTCATTTAAAATTTTAGAGCAGTAAGTGAAAAAAGGAGAAAACTTATTTTTAAGTGAAAAAAGGAGAAAACTTATTTTAAAACTGGTAATTCTTGCAAAAGCCTAGAAAGGCAGAGGGGTTTTGGAGAGTCACTGTGCAGGACATGGAGCTTTGTTGCATCACATATTGAGACCTGATGGGTGAAAGGTGATGGTTCTGTACTACATATTATCACTACTTAAATATTGCCCTGGGCTCCCAAAGAGGAGCTCTCTTTTTTTTTTCCCCCTAAGAGAAAGATTTTACTTTGTACTTTCTGTGCCTTCATCACAAACTCCCTCTATGAAAAAAAGTTGAAAGAGGAAAAATCTGTCATTTCAGGTGCTTGTCTTTGAAAGGAAATAAAAATTCTCAGCGAGTGAAACCTCAAGA
>WAAG01024899.1:17378-30662 GCA_013390105.1 Tichodroma muraria
AGGTTGAAGATCATTTCTTCCATCATGAGACCTATCCGCACAGACGTTGTGGTGTCCTGTCAGGGGAAAAGCAGGGTTTTTCCATTCACTTTGATTTTCTTTTCTGGGGATAGGTGTGGGGGGTGGGAGATCTTAGACCAAACTCAGGATCTACACATTCCTATTTCTTAAGATACAGTTATTAAAGTAGTATTACTTCCCAAGTGTATTTTAACATTATTTTCCCATTCTTTTTTTTGGTCTCCTAGATAAACAAATTCTGTTCTTTGAAGGATGTCTCTGACTCACCCTGACCTCTAACAGCCCACACACTTCAGATGATATAAAGATCCTTTAAACACCTGAAACTATGTAAGAATTGCTTCTTACAGTAGGTTAGACAAAAAATTGATTTCCAATAGCATCATTAGTGACTAGTTTGGGGGTAGTTAGCCAGCAACATGACATGCAGAGGGTGATTCTTTCCTGACTTGCTTCAAAACCAGCAATTCCATTCCCACTGAAGCTGTCTACTTATTTATCAGCATCAGCAGAGTTAAAACAGCCCCACCCCACCATGTAAACCCAATTATAACACGATAAAATCCTTGTCCAGTACAACTACTGCTGCACAGGACAGCAGGCTTGCAGAGCCTCAACTGCAGCCCCAAAGGCAGCTACACCCAAAATAATCCCCCCCCAAAACAATTAAATTAAAAATAAAATAAAATAAAATAGTAAAAAAAAAAAAGACAAGACACAGCACAAGTTCAGGACAGGTTCATGTGTCGCTCCAGCTGGTTTTGGGAATGGCAATACACCAGTGCCCCTGACTGTGCCCATTTGCTCACTCTGAGTTTCCTGTCCCAGCAGCTCCCAGCCCAACCACGTGTGGGTCTGATTCAGCCCTTCCCCAAGAGGGTCCCAAACTGCTTCCTGAAAGGGAAGGACATGGTGCAGAAGCATTTCTGAGCCACGCTGTTTAAACAACTGAATGTGAAGATGCACGTGCTGGCAGCTCTAAAATACCTTCTGCACCTTCACAAGCACGTGTGAACTTTCTCACACCCAGATCCTGCTCCTGCCAGCATCAGTGACAAAACCTTTAGTGAATTCCCCTGGAGGAGGATGATGCTACCTGCAGCTCTACTTAAGTGAGTTTGGTTAATTCATCCTAGAAAATTAATGTTTTTTCCCAGCTGAGACGCCCAACTGAGCCTGTGAAAGGGCTGTCATTTCATTGCCTCACCAAGTCAGCAAGTCAACCACCCCTCCTGCCCCCAAACAACTAACCTTGTTCCTAAATCCACAGCCAGAGCACAGAAACACATTGATGCAAACAAAGTTACCAGCACTGCATTTTCTTATTCATTAAATACTTCAAAAACACAGGCAAAAATAATCTGTATTTAATTCAATAAACAGTCACAGCACAAAGGCATTGTGCCTGTTCAAACTGAACAACAGACAACTCAGAAAAAGCCCACGTTCCCACAAGAGAATTTTCTTTTTGTGGTTTTCATCTTCAGTAGGTCAGGCATCTCATCTTGATGTATAAATCTGCCTTACTTGAGCATGGTGTGTGACTCCAGTAGAGGAAACCCACCCACAAACAGAACCTCTGCTCTAATTTTCTCTATATTCCTGTGGAGTCCTGCTATGGTATGACAGGACAGTAATGAATTGACTGAGGAGCTCTAACAGGGAGCACAATGTTGGGAGGGTGAGCACATTTCAATCAACCTTTGTGGCAGACCCTGCTGACACGGATGGTGTACTACACACCAAGCTAATTATTACACATTCCTAGTGAAGTTCTCTTTAATTAGAGCAGAATGGCTGTGGTTTCAGCCCCGTGTGTGACTCACAAGCACTGTGCCCATTACACAGAAGCTCTGTCACTCAGTTTAAACTCACTTGCTGTCCCAGAAACAAGGGCACTGTCTCTGGGCAAAAAGTAAAAGCTTCAATGGACTTGCCTTGAACATGTCTCTCATTTTCAGCCCCAAACCTGCTCCCCTGATGAGGCATTGGGTCACAGGCCTAATCAGGGCATTTGACTGTGGCCCCATAGGAACAGCACTGAATCAAATTTTACTACCCAGGTGTAGCTACACGGGGGAACTGTTTTGAAGAAAATATGCTGTTAGGAAGAAATTATTTTGTAAAATGGTTTTTAATGAAGCAATTTATTTTTATACATTTCAAGGATCATTAGCCTTTATAACTCTTTCAGGAAATCTCATTGGCTGCTATCTGTCGTTTATCCTCTAAGTTTCATTTTAGCTTTATTGGTATTAATCACTAATGGGGAATAGGAAACATTTCCACAGTGTATGAAGTTCACTTCTCTTTAACTAAACAATATGGAAACCAAACTGTAGATTGTGGGGGGGGGGAGTGTGTGTGGAAAAAAAAGAAAACCTTTCTCTTGAGATACAGAACATGATGGAATGAAAACAAAACAGAAAAATGCACTTTACCACCCAGAGGGGAAGTTGTGTGGGGAAATGATTTGGCACCACTGTTTCCACAGTATGGACATTTCCTCCACAGCAAGGCACACTTCCAAGTCTTAAAGAGGCTGATAAAGTTATAAGGCCAACCAGCACTCCCAGTATGACAGAGGTGTCTAGAGGCACGAGGCCAGGGTTCCTCCAGCAGTTATTTATGTGCATTACTGTAGCATCTAGAAGCACTAGTCCCAGACTTGGACCACACTGTGCCAGAGCTTGTGCCCACCCCGAGGAAAGACACAGTTGCTACAGCTGTCAACTCAAGTAGGAATAAACAGGAAAATCAGCTTGACAGAGAAGCACCAAAATGTGAACCGTCTATCCAAATTCTCTGTACAGTGTGCAAATAATCAGGAGGATTATGAAATTTGAAGATGATGATGGAGTGCTCTTCCTAGGCACAGAAACCCTGTGCCACTAAAGGATGTCTCTGTGCTGCCAGTGGTGCCCTGGTGGACTGTGAGTGCCTATGTTGGAGCAGTGTGAGCTCAGCAGGGCAATGTGAAGTTGCCAGTGACGCCTGCTAATGTCCTTGTGTAGGAAAAGTGTGCCCAGGAGCCCTGGGAACGACCTTCCTGGCTAACCCATCCAGCCAATGTTTCCTGATGCATGTGAAGCCCAAGGACCATAGGCAGCTTGAAATGAAATCTCCTCCAGGAACCACTTCTGCAGTGAAAACAGATTAATCTAAAAACTCAGCCCTCAGTGCTTGTTTAGTAACTTTAGATGAGCGAGGTCCTCCCTCTGCTAATCTACGAGTCATGCTTTCACAAACGAGGACAATGAGAGGCAGGGGTGGAAAACAGGCAATAAACTCCTTTTGTAAATAAAACTTCCAGCAGCACAGCATATCCCCACATGCCTCATCTCTGCCATGCTCCATTGGTGGAGCTTCCTTCAGGGTCAAAATGAAGCAGCCCCACAAATTACTCTTAGTGCAAACCCCTGGTGCTCAGACATGGCAGACCAAGCATTCCTGATCCTCCCATGCACAGCCTGAGCAGCTTCCTCCCATGGAAACTTGGGGGAGACAAGCACCAGGAGGTCATTCTGAATTATTCATTCCTCAGTGCACCCTTCTCAACACACCCTTCACTGCCACTTCAAAAGAACAGGAGTCACAGTCTCAGAGTTGCCCATTTCTCCTTAGGGCACACCTTGAGGGAACCCAGAGGTAAAAACGCCCCCATTCCCTACTACTGCTTCATAAACAACAAGTGATCAAAACACACAAAGAATAAGCCCTTTTCCAACATTTTTGATCAGAATTGTTTTCCCTAAAAAGCATCCCTGGGCATGTCCTTACTGTTTCTGTCATCACTGTGACGTTCAGCTAAGGCCTGATGGGCTACTGCCCACAGCAGGCAATGGCCACACCTTGTGAGTGAGGTGATTTCCACTGTAAGTGAGGCACTGCCAACTCCCAGCTCCATAGCCACTTGTTTTGGGGAACTTCTGCTGCCTGTTCAGCACATCTTCCTACTAGAGGAAAACCTGGGCAGCAGCAGCAGCCTGTGGAACGTGTTGTAAAGGAAGACAAAAGCCTCCATCACTTAGCAAGGAACACATTTTCTTTCACATCCCAGTGGCACAAGCTCACACATTTGTGGCCAGTGTTGCTCTTAGTTTGGCCACTTGCATATGCTATTTCTAACCCTTGAACTAGTTCTCTAAATTTGAAGTGAATTGTGTTTTAAAAATTACAATATGAGTTCAGTTATGTCCTCTGAGCTAACACCTGGCCAAAAATTAATTTTTGTTTCAGTTTTCATTTTACACCTTCATTTCAAGTAATAATATGACAGAAGATTGCTAAAAGGAGCTTGTTGAACAGTCTTCAGTTTTCCATGAAAACTGGAGGTGAGCAAAGAACAAATATTTCCCTATGACAGCAGTGGGAAGGTAAATCTGCTCACACCACAGGAAACTCCCACTACTCTGTACTTTAGCAGAGCGAAGGGAATGCAGACTGTGCATGCCCACCCAAATTAGCTTTAATGTGGGTGCAAAATGCTGCCAGGATGTTGCAAAGGGCACCGTGTTGGTCCCCAGACCCTCTCCAGGAGCTGACCTGCACAGAAGCCTTCACTGCTGCGCCTTCACTGCCAGAGGTGCTGGCTCTGCCTCCAAAGCAGCCCCTGTGCATCGAGCCACACTCAAACTGCACCACCAGCTCCCTCCCGAAAGGCTCTGCATTAAAACCACCTTCCCACTGATCTCCCGGAACACGGGGATTGATTCTTCCTGCACTGCTTCTACTTGCCCACGAATATGCACTAAAGGGACACGTATTTGTTAACACCTGCAACTAATCCAAGCTGCTTGTCCACAGCCAGCTCTCCCTTCCTGTGCACTGTAATTCCAAAGGAAGAGGGAAGCAGGCTTATCTCTGGCAATCTCTCAAGCGCAAGTCACTCATGCCTCCAATCCTGGATCCAAAGCCTCTCCAAGCCTCTACCCTGTTCAGACTTGCAGGCCATTAGCAAAGGGGCAAAGCTGGCTCCTTTGAGACAGATAACAAATCTGCTTGTTGTCTGACTCTGCTTCTCCTCAGCAACGTGACAATTAACTCGACATTCGAATTGTTAGGACAAAGTCATTCTGAGCGTGGATCTTGGACTCAGACACCATCGCCGCCCTTAAAAACCCCACCAAAATAAAGCCCTAGTATTTAAAACTAATCAGTCCTTTTAAATCCCTGTCAAATACCTATTTATGCCGTGAGCAAATAATTACTTTTCTACAAGGAAGAAAGTATTAATTAAGAGTATTCATCAGACTCCTATTCTATAGGGTTTGTCTGCCACAGGTGTCAGCCAGAGGTGAGAGACGGATTAGTTTACAATCAAGGGCCTTCCAAGTTAAATCTCCTCCTTGTGGTTATCTGTTAATAACAAAGTTGTCACCGAAAGAAAGAATTTAATAGTTTTAATTGGGTTTAATTACTTGGAAATGCCTGAAAAATGGACCAGCTTGGTTGTAGCATAAAAAAAAAAATAATAAAAAAATTTCAAAGATATAAATACCAGGGCCACATGTTTGAACAAAAAAAATCTGTGAGAATAATCATCTTTTCGTTGTAACATTTTATACCTTGATCAAAATTTGAGACATGAACAAGATTTCCCCAGAATAATGGGAAATTAGCCATGTGTATGAGTTCTAGTTCAAGTAAATTCATGTCTTTTTCAGGAAAAAAACACATTTCACTCTTTCACTAACTACACCTAAGTAGCTTAGCTTGCAATTTTATCTCTTTAATAACACAGGCTACAGCCAGGCTGAGCCTCTCAGAGCTTTCCCAAAGAGAGTGAGTATTTGTGAGAAAAGTTGTTTAAAGTAATGAAAGTAGTTGAGGACCCAAAAGCCATTTTCAGAAATGATTTACTTAAGGGACTACATACACTTCAGGCTTTTTTGAAAAGGATCATCCCTTTTCAAATAGAACCTCTCAGTTTTTCAGGGTCCAAACTTTCTCCCACCTAAATAAAGACATTGTTTATGAAAGCATTGATACATCCAGGTTTATTAGACAATCTACTGAATTTAAATGAATAGTGTCAACAGACAGCACAGTGTGACCTTGTGGGAAGTCCATGATAGATGGAGACCAAATATAACTGAATCCCTTTTCTTTAGATACCTTTTCATTTTCACCCTTCTTGTGTAAGAACACTTTTTCTAAGTATTCTTACTGTTTACTGAACAACTCCTTTTACTGTCATGTCTCTTCACATATGGTTGGGAATTATTCCAATAACCAAATGGGCACTAAATCCTCACATTTAGGGGCACACAGAGGTTGAAAAGGCTCTCCTGCCTCTCCAAAGGAACTGTGCTTAGGGACAGGCAGCAACGACCACACTAATTTATGCAGGGTCTGAAGTGGATTCCAGTCCTGTGGGAATACTGTACTTAAATACAGGTTAAGAGCTGGGCCACGATGCTTGAGGATAAATGGGAATTATTTTAATTTAGTAATACAAAAGGTTCATGACCAAAACCCTACAAATAATTTCTTTTTACTGTACTGTGACATGCATTTCAGAAAAAGGAGTGGAATTTAAACCAAATTAATCTTCATTTCCTTGCCCTCAACACAGGAAAGTCACTGTATTTCTATACAAAAGCCCTTGATAGCCCTGTGAAAAATACAAAACTTCTGGAAAGCTTGGTGAAAACACATCTTGGAGTGCAATCCTCAGCACAATGACATATTTTGCACATGCAGCTTCCTAGAAGAAGTCATGTCCCCCTGTTTTTTTAAACATTTCCCCTTAAAACTTCAGCCCCATTTCAGCCATACTGGAAAGCAGGTTCCCTTTCCTCGAGCTTGTTTAATAACCCAGCATTGTTTCTGATACATATTTTATGTCAAAAATAATCCTTTGATAGTTCCAAACGCCACGTGTGCTGTTTGCTCCCCCAAGCTCCAGCTGGAGAGGTGACATCCACAGGAGCTCAGAGCATCTCCTGTGCCCACCTCCGACCTGCTGGCATCTGGTTTTGCTGTTCCTGCTGCTGCTGCTTCTCATCAGCCAGCACAGATGATAAACACAGATGCTTGCTCCCGAAATACACATTTGAAATAATCAAATGGCTGGAATTATTTACTCCCTTCTCTCCAATAATGAGCTAAATAATTGATATAGCAGCATGTCTAAAGTAACAGACTTCTTTATTACCTGCAGTGATTGAATGCTTTTTTAATTTAACTTAAAAAGGCATTAAACACAAGGTTTAGCCTCCAGTGGGTAAAAAAATCTCCAACTTCCTCAGAAAATCCTTTCCAAATTGTATTCATCTTGACTTAATCCATGATCTACTGAGTGAATTAGGCTCTATTTGTTTTGAAAATCTATTTTATGGAGTTCCAAGGGCTGTGTTTTCCTTAGGAAGGGCTTATTCTGCCTTTCTGACCAGGATGCCTGCTAGCAGCCCTCAGCATAGGCCTCTGCAGGTTTTTAACGTCCCAAGGTGCCCCACACATATGACTAACAAAATGTAAATAAACACAGCTGAGCCAGTAAGAAATTGGAAGGTTTTCTCATTAAAGAAATAAAATAAACAGATGTCCTTAAGCACTTTGGCTCATGTTTGTCAAAGGAATGGAAAACTCTCAGATGTTTGAGCAGCAGTCATGATATAAGGCCACATCTCAAGCGAGAGAAGAGGAAAAAAAGCGATGCCCTGGCACTTAGAATTAACTAATAGTTCTCAGGGGAGGCCGCTTTTGATTTGAACCTTAGCAACTTCTACAAATAGTTTTTAACAGCCGAGCAATAAAATGGGGTTTTATTCCTTCTCAGTTTGTAAAGTAGTAAAGGACAGACTCGGCCATTAGGAGCATGAATCACCAGCAGATTTGATTAAATCCCCATGGTGTTTCAATCAGGTCCTGGCTTTAGGGTCCTGTGAGAGAACAAAGCAGGGAAAAGCATAAGCTACTTGAAGCGTTCAGTGAAAGCAGGGAAGGGGGAAAAAAAAAAAGAAGAAATTAAAAAATCAAACCTAGGGTTTTACAAGGATCTCGAGTAGAGCCAAGGAGGAACTTTTCAATGACTTTTTTTTAAATTGGAAATTATAATTAATTTAAAGGAAAATTTTTTATAAGAGCATGTAACAGCCAGTGAAACTTTTGAGGAATAAGGTTTCTTAGATCCACAACGTAATTTCTGGTGAGAACAAGACAGTCCAGTTCACAGCCAGCATACAGCAGCTATAACGTTTGTTTCAACGCTAGAAAATCATATTTATGTCCTGTCCTCAACTGGGCCGAGCAGAAACTTTTGCTACCCTGTCCAGAAGGTCCTGCTATGATTGGTGGACCCTCTCCTGGGCCACTGCAAGTGTCTCATCAGAGAGGCCAAGCCCATGTTTGCACAGGCTGGAAAGCTGAGTGCGTGTCCTGTCTCACCCACACCTGTCTGCTTTCGGCTTGAGCAAACCTCATGTTGCCACTTCTGAAACACAAAAGCATTAAAAAATGTGGCTGCTACAGAAAACCAGCCTCTGCTTCAAATGAGCAGCTCTGAGGCACTGCAAGCCCCCTCTGAATGCAGAGTGGCTGCTCCATGTAAAGCAACCACACAGCCCCAGCTGCCAGGGACACAGAGTCCCCCAGGGGGGCTGCACACCTTCCACTGAAAGCTAGCCAACACCTAGAGCATGACTTGGCACGACTCTGATTGAAAACCGCGACATAACGTGCCCTACAAATTTTTGCAGTATGTTTTTTTCTTAATTTGAGCTAATTCCAAATGCTGAACTATCTCAGAAATTGTATGGCTCTCGCAGGGAATTTTACAGATCCAACTCCCGGGTATCAGCCGACACTGTCAAAGTGCTGATAAAGATCCAGCACAATTCAAGAATTTAGACTGTCCTATATGTTCAAATCTCTAAGTCCAGACTAAAATAAAATCCCTGCCATTTAATTCCAGGATTTTGGAGTATCTTGCATGTAAAGATGGATTTTAACTCCAGATTTTACTTCACTCACAAGCCATTTGGACACTTCAGTCCCAAGAAGTGATGCAACACAGAACAAGAATATACATTCTTGGAACAATACAAAATACTAAGGAAAGGTATTGGCTTCACAGAGCTCCCTCAAGTTAGGGAAAACAACACACCCACTGCTCCCTTTTCTTCTTGTACCAGTCCTTCGAAAAGCATGAGAATGAAACTGCAGTATAACACTTGAACAAAAATGTCTGCAGTCTGAGAAATTTTAAGGCTCAGACAACACAGGTTATGGAACAAGCTAAAAAATATCCCAGCTGGGGAAAGAGGAATAGAGTCATGATTATTTTTGGCACAGGACTGTGTGCAATCTCCTCATATTGTTTCTGAATTACTACCACCAAATGAGTCTTTCTGTGCTCACCTTGCTGTGTCAAACAAATCCCTTGACTTTTACCCAACTCCAGTGAAAGCCCAGCAGCATTGTCATGGATTTTGAGCCATTATTCTACACCATGTTTAGTCAATGATTTGGGGGACAAATCTTTGCTGTCATGGCAAAGCCTGCAGCCATCTCCCTGTGGAACAGGAGCTCTATCACACACACCGAAGGGATTAAAAAGGCTGGATGGACCCCACAATAAGCCACAGGTCTACATCTGCTGTGGTCTGTAGGCACATGGTAAATATTCTGCACCCATACACTGATTAGAAACGTGCAGAACAGTTTTTATAAACCCTCCTGAATATAATATCCAGGGTTACCTGCCTCTGGAACTTTTGGGGGGTTGCCTTTTCTTGTCACCCTGTGGCGAAGACATTAAGACCAAATTTCTGATGACTCTGCAATCCATGGGCTACAGCAAAGGGTTTGGGAAGAGAGGACAATAAAGGAGCAGCTTAAGCTGGGCTATTCATTCATGCTTCAACTTTCAATAAATTTTGGGTTTTAACTGCTATTGATGCTGTGGGCAAGGTATTTTCTAAACACCTGAGATGAACTCTCATTGCCCTGAGGAGGCCATATCTGTGTTAAGGGCCACAGAGAAAACAAAGAGAACTTTCACATGAATTCAGGTCAGAAAATATGCATTGGAGCATTAACCACTAAGAACATGACTTTTTGTGATTCTTTCTCCTCTTTTTTTTTTTTTTTTCTCATTTGTTTGGACAGCTCCCTGTTGCTGCCATCAACAAGCATGGGGTATCACACACAACCATTTGTGATTAAGTAGCTAAAAACCAGGAATTTAGACCCAAATCTCTGAAGCTGTGGTTGGTGTTCCTCCTCCCATCTTTCAAGAAAAATCACCCCAGATAAAGGTGTTATTCTTCATCTTGAACAACTTCACAGACTAATTCTTGGAGCACCTGCAGCTCCACCAGTGCAACAGACAGGATGATACTGGGAGAGAAATGTTGGCCAGGGGAATGGTCAGATAATATAAGCAGTCACCTTTTCTGGAGGAAGACATAGTGAACCAAGATCTCCATGTGTGAGATTTAATGATAAGCATATGCATGTCTAATTACAGGCATGTGAATTTTTTATGGAGAATTTTGTTTCTGATACTTGATTTACTTTGAGATTAACACTTCCTACACTACTGAAGTAAGAGATTCTGAAACTATTAACCTCTGGCTGCTTCACTTATGCCTGATAGGTTTGAACTGTGCTACTATTTAACAGTTCCCAGGACAGCCTGTCTGAGTGTGCTGCATTTCCCTCTTGGTTTAAGGTCTTTTCCAAAGCCCACCAAAGCCTCTGGTTGTCTTTGGATCAAGCCACCAGCCTATAACACTTTTATAACACAACCATTTCCCTTACGGGGAGTCCTGAGGAATTTAATACTGATGAAACAACTGAAGAACTGCAAAGAAAAAAGTCCTTCTGGAGAATTTTCTCAAGGAACCCATAGTAACTTAATAGAAAAGGTGATTCATTCTTTCAAAAAAAAAATTCCTGTTTATATCATTCTCTAAGTTAGTATAAAGGAAACAGCCAACAGAAGCCCCCACACAGCAGATTCCAACTCTACACCCTCTAAACGTGTGCAGGAGGCAGCAGGTGAAGGCATCTGCTTCAGAGGTTCTGTGCTAGGACAAATTCAGCCCATTAAGGGATTCTCCACAAGAATACAGCAGCCCCTACCCAAGGCTAATCTCGACCACAGAGCAGATCTGCACAGCCTTAGTTCGTTTCCTGATCCTACCTAATTCTTTCTGGTGTTTGTAGGCCTGAGGTCTGAGCTTACACATGTATGTACACCTCGTTCATTATGTTCTCTGGGAAAAGCAACCACTTCAATTACCTTGTACAACATGGGGCTGGGTAAATCCTTGCTTGGAAACACGTGCTTGGTTTTCAGAAGGTGCTGTTAGAAGTGTTAGCAGCATTCCAAGTGCTGCAGTAGACTTCCACACCACAAACACCATTTTATATCCTTTACAACTGTGAACATCTAACAGAGAACAATAAATCTATCTTACTAATTACACATTCAGCTTGTTATAACCATCGTAAAAAAGTACAGCTGGTAAAGCCATGAAATGCTGTCAAATCATATTTCTGCTTTCTGGAGAGAAGCTGGGTAATTTTCCAGTCTCCTGATGAAGTTGAGAATTCAAAGCCATGTGTAGAAACAGCTGCCAACTGGGTCATCCACCTTTAACTAGGTAATCATACTGTCTTTTTTCCTACCCATTTAAAAGTGTTTGACATTCTGTAATTCAAAGTGACTTAGGTGTTTATCATAAAAAGCTGCCTTAGGAAGAAACTGAAGCACAAGGTACTAAATCCAAAAGCTTAATCCAGCGTTTCTCCTTAGCAGCCGAGTTAAGGCTGTTCAGCCACAGTTACCTGAAAAAATGGAATTGCCTGTATTTCAAAGAGGGTATCTAAAGTATGGTCAGCTAAATATGTTTCTGAACCCCCCCTAGAAATGTGAGCTTCAGCAGCTATGTGGGAAGCACAGCCAGTTCTTCATGGCAATCTAGACTGAGGAACAATGAATCTCTCCTAAAATATTATCTGAGATTCCTAAGAAAACACTGGTCTAACAAAAAGAGTGTTAGCTTTATTCAGGCTGGAGTTAATGGAGTCTGGCTGCTGGATGCTCTCACTTACAGAAGACAGACACTGGAAGAACACCCCAGCAAGTGGCAGCTGAACAACACAAGCTTTGGAAAAACAAGGGGCTACTTGCAACATGAAAGGGAGGTAAATTAAATTTTCACATGTTCAGAGGAAATACCACAGGACACGTTTCTACAAATATGTCTGAATCAAACAGGCAGCATCTGTTTGAAAAGCTGTCTCATTAGCTGCCCCCACAGTTCCCGACGCAATTTGGCTGGACAAGCAGTAATGCTAAAAAAATTAAATTTTACCTTCCCATATCTGGATGCGAAGGTTCCCGTGAGTAAGGAGTGAAAAATAATTATCGTCTCATCCAAATCCCATACAAACACACGCTGTGATGACAGATGGGGTGGAAAAAAAGAAATATAGTTACATATTAAGCAACTGCAAGAACAGGTTCAGTCAGGAAATATGTCCTGTTGGACTAGAGATTTTTAAGATCTCAAGCCATTTGGAGCACTGATTGTGGATGTTTTGTGAAAGCAGGCAAAATGAAACATCAGCAATTTTGGAACTATGTGTGTGCTGGCCATCCCAAGAGCCTGCTCTCCTAACAACCACAGAAATCCCCCACTGCCTATCAAGTCAGCAGAACAAAACATCAGACTTACAAAAAGNGTAATTAGAGCATGAAACCTTTTACTGAAAAGCAACAGAAACACTGTGAAAACACCATGAGAAAATCTTACTCTTTTCACATCAATAGCTAACAGTGTTAGAGAAAAAGGTTTTAATTCTTAAGATTTGTTAAAACAATTTCCAAAATCACCAAAACTGCATATATAAAGTTTTAAAGAGGACATGTCACTTCAAAAAACCTTATCAAAATTTTCATTGGAAAGAAAAAGCTTTTGAAATTTTACTTCCCCCCATTCTTTTCAAAGCTAGAAATTAGAAGGTAATAGAAACAGAATCCAAGACCAATCACACTTCCAAATTTTTTTCAAATCTTTTTGGTTTTGTTTTTTTAAATTTGATGAATGCTAATGNCCCAAAGGAGAAAAAAAAGGTACAGATGAAGAACAGTTTGAGATGTTGATAACACAGACTTTGAGCAATTGTTTTGACTACTTGTGCCTGCAAGTTCCAGCTGTATTACTAATTTTGTTCTGTCTCTCGGATTTGCTAACAGACGCATCTTTGCTAGATGTACCAAAGGAATATAAATTATAATTAATAAAA
>WAAG01024899.1:38259-60573 GCA_013390105.1 Tichodroma muraria
CAGTTTTTTAAGAACTAGACACTGGCACTCAAAAAAAAAAAAAAAAAAGGTTTTTTTCAGCTTATGAATGCACAGTATGATACAGGAATGCTGGTGTCTTAGGGAGTGGTGATTATGAACACAGGATGGGCCTGTGGTGTACTTCAGATCAAAACCACAGCAAGCTTTGAAAATCAGGCTTGTGTCCTTGTCTTTCACAGGTCAGAGGGGCCCTGACAACAGGGAGGTGTTCTCCAAGCCTCCTGTACTGCTCAATAGAGAATGAGCTGCTATATTTAGAAGAACAGATGGTCTGCACTTTCAACATTCAATGAAATACCCAGCAGTCAGAGGAGGAGATGGCCAGGTTCAACACAGGTGGACAGTTTCAGGGTTTGCCACAGCTCTCTGGGCAGCCAGCAGCAACTGTGAGTCCAGGAACACTTAAAAGATGCAACACTTAGGGTGGCTACCATGGGCATTTCTGAGTATGTTTGTGTCATGATTTAACTCCCCCAAAGCAGAACGATGAAACTCAGACCTAAGCATTTCCTCCAGCTTGTAGATGAAACGCACAATGGTTCCACAGAGAGTTCTCTCAAAGGATTATTTGACCATTTAGGACTAATAAAATAAATGCCTGCAGGGGTCAGCTGAATTGCATGGTATTTTACAAGCCTGCCTACAATGGCTTGTGCATTCTGACATCATCAGACTGTGCTCCTGCAGGAAGCTGCTGACTGTGAGTGATGCAGGCAAAGGCCCCAGTCCACCTCCCTGCACAGTGTGCATTACCCTCTGCTATGAACATCTGCCTGAAAACTTCCGTGGCCATTCAGAGAGGTTCTTTGCAGTGCTTTAGCTCTCTGAAAAGCTAATGCTTCCTGCAGTAAATACTGCCTTCTCCAAGCTGCTACATTTTTAGTGAGGTTAAGCACTCATCAAAATTACCTCCCACCAGCTATACTCTAGTGCCTTGTAAGGTTCCAAATCCTACAACATCTGCCTGCATTTACTGGGCAAGAAGACTCATAAAACCTTGCATGGTTGTCAGCTGTGGAGGCATTTCAAGACTATCAGACCTGTTAAAGGAGAAGAAAAACACAACCCATATGTACTTTGCAGCAGATTGCTCAACTGTTTGCCATTAGGTGTAATGAACCCTTCCCCAAAAAGTCTTGTATTGCTGTCTGGAAGGGAAGTTCACCTCAGACAGTGCAGGGAAGAGCACCCTGCATTAACCTAGATGAAAAGCATTATTCTACAATGTTACACCACTTGACATCACCGTGTCTGGTAAAGGACATTGCTCCCAAAAGCATATGAACACCTCCTGCAGATGACACTCTCAGATACAAAACCCATTCAAAGTCCATTTGTCTCCCACCACAATCCCATGCAGTCCTGTCAGTCGGACCAGGTGTTTGAGGGCACTCTGAGTGGTGATATAAAACACATTTCACGGTTAAGTTTTTCTGAGTCGAAGCTCTTCCCCTGCTCCTGGGAGTACTCAGCCCACAGAACCTCAAAGAGCTTCAATAAGTGATGACCAGAGCAGCTTTAAGAGCCTGGCTTTTACCATCCTTTTGAGCTTGTATAGCTCAGTCCAGATCAACAGTGGTGCTGAAAGTGCTGGGATGGTTTATGGTTACTCTCAGGATTTGAACTATGGGAAAGCAGTTAGATTTTACTGTACTTTGAGAAAGTGTTTTTAACCACTTCTATCTAACAATGCTACAGCTACAGAAGGAAATCACACTGGACTGTCTTCAAAAACAAATCACAAGGAAATGTTTCGGGCCAAAAAGGGAACATCCTTACAGCAAGGATGTAGACTGTTTCTATGCAATACCTTGTTGACAAAAATTACCAGCAAAACTGACTTTATTTGAGTGACTCCATGGACAGCAAAGAATAAAGATTCCTCCAGCTGCAGATTCATCCTGGACACAATCCTTCACTGATGGATAACAAGACATGATAAAGGAAAGCTGGGTTTGTTAATTCGTGGCCATGAACCTCCAGTTCCCAGGTCAGCATTCAAACCTAAGTAGCCTTGTCACATCTACTGTCATGCCATTGGGGATAAAAACTTGCCCTGTCAGCATAGCTGTTACTTAGCAATTCTCTTCCTCCTGAGCGAAGTAAATCTTCAAATACCAGTGGAAAAGAGGGAGCTAGGCAGCACATCTCCTCTCTTTGACACCATTACTTAGGATCCCTGTAAGTCTCAACTGAGTACTCCAGAACCAGGCATTTCTCTGAGGCTTTTCCAGCCTCCATGCACTGCTTCAGTACTGCAGGGGCTCCAGGAGAACCACAACAGAGAAAAATGTAAGAAACTTGACAACAGTAGGGTGATCTTTGTCCTGGTAATGTCTTGCCACCGTCAATTAATCTGCCAGTTACAGACTTTCTAAGTCAAATTTTTATCCTCCTCTTTTTATCTGTGATAGCTCAATGGGCCCCTCTTCACACAGTGCAGGTATTCTTGTAGTTCTAGGGGTCACAGTACTGCAGTGCAGAAGTGCCAGTGGTTAAACCCTACCAATATAAATAAACAGCAGGGGCATCCAAATTGCATATAAAAAGGTCCATGCAAGAGTGCTATCCACTGCCAGCAGAGCACTTCAGAAACCCCTGAGCTGCACAGCCTGTGCTGACTGAAGCTGGATCAGGCTGAGCTTGTCCACAAACATCATCCCAGTCTCTCATCCTGTGGCTGAATTCTGTTTTTCCATCACAGCATTACCTCACACAGTGCTTGGAGATGAGATGCAACAAAAGCACAGCATCATGCATCTGATGTTCCCTAACTTTCAAATGCTTGACTATGCAGGTATGATGCTTCTTGATACATATTTTTATATGTAATTTTACACCAGCTCTTCTATTGCCTTCTAGACATTTTCAAAATCATTACATATACTGAATCAGTTATTCAGTGAAGCTTCCATAACATTTTAGCATATTCTTTGCCAAGTGCACTGTAAGCTGAATAATCAAGCCCAAGTTGAAGATTTCCCAAGCTGTTACCATCCTATGTTTTTGGATTTTTTTATATACTACAGAAGCAATGAAAATAAAAATCCACAAAGAGACATCCAAACATCTCTGTGATTGTTTTCTTTGCTGATTTTTCTCATTAACCCATGTTTTGAGATTTCTATCTGACCTCCACCAATGCTCCCAAGACAGTCAAGCAGCATGTTAGGGAAATGTCACTTCTTTCTTCTCTGTAGATTCCCCCTTTCCCAGCACACAAACTTTTCTCTGTATTTTCCTTATCCAGCCCCTCTACTATTGCCCCTACCTTACTGCTTCCCTCTGATTCATGATTGTCACAGCTGCTCCTGCCTCCCCAGTGCCACCTCTTCAAGCCTGACGACAAAGTCACACAAAACTCTCAAGGAGACACAAGCCACCTCCAAAATAAACACCCTGCCTCAGAGAAGATTCCTGTTTTGACTGCACCAGCTAATATTTAATTTCCACTAAATGGCAAGAGTTAGAGCAGAGCTTTCCCCTTGGGTAGCAGTAGCACAGATCCTTGCAGCCCACAGTGCATCACTGTCAACACCTTTGCCTCTCCCACGGACTCCCCTCTCCTACAAGTCAGCTCGTTTTAAAACAAAGTAAATGGAGCACAGTCAGCCCCTGGTGTTTAAAAATCTTTGAAAGGGAGGCTGTGCTGTTATTCTGAGGAACCTTGTATTTACACTGCAAAAAGTGAGGTCTGACCCCTCCTGAAGAGAGGCCTCTGCCTGCTGAACCCACCACGGAGTGGAGCACAAGTTACTGCCACAGCTTTAGACTGCAATTAATGCAAACCAGCTGTGAAGCAGAAGCTTTTGGAAGAGGCTGCTCGTTTTCTACTGAGGTTTTAATTTTATCAATCTAAGGCATCTGAGTGACAGTTTGCTGAGAACTTGCTCTCAACTTCCCTTTATTTTTGGGACTTCACATGGATTCACTATCTGGATGCCAAAGTGTGTTCCACATTTCTCAGGTGTAGATTGAAATTTCATCACTATTTTCATCACCAAGTACTTTAGGAATCAAGTTTAAAGCTAAACACGGACTTCCTTTGCAAAATGCATGCAGGCAGAGGTAACTGTTCAAGCCAAATTGGTATTTATGACCTTGTATTAAATTTTTAACACACATATTGGCAAACAATTGCAAGAAATTCTGGCATCTCTTGGAAAAAATTGTCTAGATTATCCAGATATCAACAAGGGTCAAAATGTTTTCAGCATAAGAAAACATTTTAATTGATTAATTATTCACATTTTACTTGTTCTCAGGCCAAGAGAACAAATCATAACCAATTCATTCCACAAACATAAGCAATATATATATAATTAATCCATTTAAAATCAGTTGCACAAAAGAAATGCTAATTTCTATTCATTCACTCCTTCACAGCTCATCAGAAGGGCTCTACAAAGAAAACAAATGTTCAGCAGTAGCAAAGAATTTCACTGCATAGGTCTTTGGTCCCTAATTTATGTCTGTCCCAAGCTCAACACTGCTCTGCAATTCCTTGGCAAAGGAAAGTTATCCCAGTTACATAACTGGTTTTTCCTTTGTAATGTAAAAAGTATTTTGTGGGTAGATAGATTTGGATATTAAAAAACCCCAAAAAAGCAGTCAAATCTTTTCCTGCCCAACAACAGCATCCACAGTGGTCTTTGGCCACAGTTTTAACTGTTGTGCAACTTCATAGTTTCATACCAGCTGTCATTTCAGCAATTATAACTGAAGAGCAAGGCATTGTCTAGGAATTAACGACAAGCTGAGAAGAGATGGCCTAATGTGCAATCAAGGGGTAGCACATGCTCTTGCAACCACAGGAAATGCTCTATAAGCTGGCTGTTATTGCATTCTCTGCAGAGCTGATGGGTTTCTGGGTTAGCTAATGTGCTGGCTCAATTTTCTCTTTGTATTTTACATAGCTCACTAAATGCTAAGTTTCTTATATTCCAAAGATTTCTCTCCCACCCTCAACAACAAGCAGTTTCCTCAGCTGCCAGTTAAGACAGTAAGTTTTGGGGGGGCAGAACTGTAAGATAATCTTTGTGTTTCATGTTCAATTTCTATAATTGAATAATAATTTTAGCAGAAGTCTGAGCAAATCATTGAACTTCTAAATTGTCAGAAAATGTAAACTTAGAAAAATGTGTGGTAAAAAGCAAAATATATCTCTAATACCAAGCCCAGGGTGTTTGGTGATTTGGTGCTGTAATTGAACACTTACAGGAGGATTGATTAAGAAATGAAATGGACCTTGAGGAAACATTTCTTTCCCAGCATGACAAATTTACCACTTTAAAGACAAAAATCTAATGCAAGCTGTTACGTCCTCTCCAGATTCATGACTCTAAAAGTGAGTGCCATCCCCAGACTGGCCACATGCATATTTCAGACCTCTTCATTATGAAACAAATAATTTTCTAAACGCAATAAGGACATGGAACAACCCTGTACACAGCACCAGCTAAAAAGAAAAAGAAGAGAGGAAAAATGTCACTCCTTCAGAGCAAATATGTGAATACCAAATTTCAGTCTAAATGTTACTCGAATCCTGATGATACCCATTGTTACTTGGCAATTAAAACTTTTATTTCAATCCATAGTACCTTTGCAACATGGTTTTGTGTCATTTTTATGAGCTATGGAATTTGCTAATCTCATCTTCCGTATTTGTATATGTGTGTGACACAGCATTAGCTGTTTGGCTAACAAACTCCTCCACAATCAATTTTGTTTCATGCTAGAGAAGCATGAAAATAGATTTCCCCTTCTGGCTGGCTGTAAAATAGCTCTTTTTCTTTACCACGTACTGACCAAAAGGCTGTTATATCTTCATTTTTGCTCTTTAGGGGATCCTGTTCTCACTCAAGAACCAGGATACGGTTGACAGCCGGAGTTCAGGATGAAAAGCTGAATGCTACCCCCTTTACACCTGCATCACCTGTGTTTGTTCTGCAAACAGACCTGAACAGAGAGCAGAATCTGGCTTCAGAAGTACCATTTAGTGCTCACAGCCTCACAGCTACCCCAACCTGCCAGTGCTGCTGCCAAACAAACACCATAGGGAACAAACCAGCACCAACCATGCTGGCACCTACTGAAGGACAGCATTCGTCCTAGAGCCCTGTGAGACAAAAATTTGTCACCCAAGAGGTTGTCTGTTCCTCGGGGAGTGGTGTAACACCTACAATGGGCACCTCTTTGCTGCTGTAACTTGTACCTGAAGGGACAGTGAGGAGGAATCTCCAGGGCTGAGCAATCTGACCACCCACCCTCACCCACAGATGAGATCATCATGTTGCTCCGGGAGCTGGTCCTCAGTGGAGGCAAACAATACAAACTTACCTTACAATACTTGCAGAGAACAGCTTAAAAACTTTTTTCCTTGCACTTTATAATAGAAAACTGATCAGCAGTTGGAGATACCTTTACTTGCTAAGCCCCTGACCATCGCCCTCTTCATGATCTCTCTTCCCACATGATGCAAAAAACATTTTGTCCTTGAACTGGGAGTTAGAAGCTTGACTCTTAAAGCCCCCCTGAACTTTTTTATAAAAATTTATTGATAAAAGTTTGCCCTTTCCAGCTGGTTTAACCCATCACCAGCAAAGTCCCAGAGGTGCTGGAGCTGGGTGGCACAGGGAGCAATCCCCTCCCCACCCCAAGTGCTGTGGCGTGGGAAAGCCCCGAGCCCACATTCCTCGGTAGCACTCAGCACAGGAAGGCTCCTGGCTCCTCACTCCAACCTTTCACTAGCACTCAGCAAGGTAAATAAACCATACAGTCAGGGAGCTTCAGACTGCTCCTCTCACAAGCAAGGAGAAGGGTGGAAATATTTGTTTACAGGAAGACACATTTACTCCTGCTCCCTGGGCCTTGGAGTAAGCACCTGCCATTTGCAGGAACTGTTTCCCCCTGTTTTCTTTTGCATTAAAGGCTTGCTGAGCTGGCTGAAATGACCTTCCTGAAATAAATATCTGAAGAGAAGTGATTTTACCTAACAGCATAGCATTGCCCTAGGGCACGTTCATACACGTAGCTCTCCTCAGCCTGTTTTGGTGCAACTCACGGCTGTGTCACTGCTGTTTGCAAGTGGAACATTTTCAAGTGCTGATGCACAAAATTTGCTTGTCTAAACCTCTTGACTGAACTATGGGGGCACCTTAGAAACCTCAGTCCTAGGAAAGTCAAGAGTCTCCTCCTCAAAAGAGCACATGTGGAAGTAGGACAGCTGAAACCTGTAGGAGGCCAGGTGACAAAAACCCCCAAACCCACAGTCTTCCTTTAAATATATATTTTTTTTTTTTTTTNCTTTAAATTATTTTTTTTTTTTTTTTTTTTTTTTTTGGTGCCACATCCAACACAGGTGTCTTCAGCATGAGGAATAGTATACCTCAATACTATGAGGTTTTCAAGCCCCAAAAACCACCTTAGTGTTAATGTGTTCTGACAAAACCAGCAGGTAAAGTCTCAGCCAAGGGCCAAATCTTAGTCTTCAGCTTTCTTAGATAATATCTAAGAAATATTATTAATATATAATATTAATATTATTATTAATAGGAAGAAAATGGATTTTAACTTATTTTCGTAATTGTTTATGGATTTTAGTTGCTCTCAGACTTAAAAGTGGATGTGTATGTCTACCTTTCACTTCCAGGACTGAGAGAATTAGGAGAATTAAAAGACAGTTTTGCAATGGGGACAGCTAAGTACAATGTCACAAAAGGGCATAAAACCCTCAACAATATCGAAAAGCACAATGATAGACTTGGTCTCTCTCCCCTGCCACAGTATCTGCAAGAATTGGGGAAAGCCATGCAATTCCTTTTTGGTTTTCCAACCCTTTGAAAATCTCAGAGGGGCGGACAAAGCCAACACAGACCTTTATCCTCATGCATTTGTCTCTCCTCAAGCAGAGTCACTCTCATTTTTCTTAGTATGAAAGTATCAGCTGGTAAAAAAGTAATAGCAGGGAGAATACGCAGCAGTTGAAGCACAAAGCAGTTTGTTCAGGTCAGCATAAGGCAGAACAAAGCATAATACTGACAGGACTGCTCGCATGAAGTGTAAAACCACCTTTGTTTTGCCTCCATCAGAATGCAGGAATTCACACCAGCACAACAATCCCAGGTATGCAGCCATACAACCAATTAAGAAAAAGAAAACACAATTTCTGCAGAAAGAGAAAGCTCATACTGATCACAGGTGAAATTCCGCTAGGGCATAAATCCAGTCCCTCAGCCAGGAATCAATGCCCTGATGAGCAGAACGGATGAAGCAGAGGCTCACCTCCTTCCCCCGTGCTGACTTGCTTCCACCTACGAGCTTTGCCCAGCAGGTGCAGGAGGAGGATGGGTGCAGCATGGGGCTGTGAGTGCCCCCAGCTCGGGCTGCACCCCCGAGCTGCACTCACCGTGCATCTGGTACGAGTAGGGCGCCTGTCCCGCCGGCGTGCCGAAGCTGGAGCCGTAGCTGAGAAATCCACTCTGGCCCGGAGAGTGGCTCAGGCTGTCCTCTGTCTTAATGCCTTTGGGGTGCACAGTGGGAACCGAGAGCAAAACGTGAGTACTTGTCATATAAAGATGCCAAAAAAAGCAAGTGAATTAACAATTTTTCAGCTGGATTTTAACCTAATAAATTCTAATTTTCTACGCTTTCTTTTGCACACACACACACATATAAAATATATGAAATATATTTGAATATGAAATACACATAAATATATACATATATATATATATATATATAAATATATATATGCATTTAATTATTTGCATTACCCAAACAGGTTTCCTAACAGCCAAGTAAACTAATCTAAAAAAATTCATTCAAAAAAATTTATTTGAGTCAGCTACACCCTGTATCCATACCCAAATGCACTTTTGCTAAGGTGGGTGAACAACCATAATAATACAGTTTTCAAAAACAATTTCTGAACATATAGTTTTGTTATAGAATTGAAGAAACTCACTGACACACAAACTTCCTGAAGAGCTATCAGATGCAAGCAATGATTAACAATGCAACAGGACCTTCAGCAAAATAACCTCAAGATTTCTGTTCTCAAAAGAGTTATTTTCTACTTGCATTGTATTTTCAGCTTTGGTATCAAAACAGGAGGATTATCATCTACTCAGTTGGATATAACATACAGTTCAGGAACAATAGGTAAGCCCTGAAGCCACAAAAATCTTTTCATTTCTAAAACCAGGCAATTAAACTGACAATTTACAGGGGGAACGACAATAGTTGAATTAAACATTGCAAGATGAAACCCTTGCTGGTAATGAAAGGAGTTGATATTTTATTCTGAGATGCTGCTGAGATTGTACAGCTGTATTATTAAAATAAACAGCTCAAAGGTGTAACATATTATGAACCCTTTGGGCACGATCCTTCCTTTCTTTGCATCCTATTTGCAAAACAAAAGATGGCCATTGGACACTCCCTGGGTGCTGGGATTAAACAAAGGCCCTGCTGACGTTTGGGCCTTGGATTTGCACACTTTCCATGCTGTTATCATTTAGCACTTGCAGGCAAACTTGTAGACAAGTTGAATTCAAGTGCCTTTTCCCAAACATGCTCCTTTCTAGCTTAACTAGAAGCAGCAGCAAATCTGTGCTTGCCCAGGTTTGGAATAAACTCTCCCAGATAACGTTTTCTCTAATAAAAATCATAATTATAGCTTTAGGCGAGAAGAACTGCGATGCAGTTTGAGCACAAGCTCACGACAAGATGACTGTGAAAGGCAGGACGTTTATTTGGGCAGTGAGGGGACAAGTGCCACTTCCCCAGCAGTGAAGTGGCTTCATCACTGCTGGGGAAGAGAAGCATGTGCAGGGAAGCCCCTCTTCCCAACATCCCGAGCTCTTCTATTCCATCAGCACTCCACAGGCCAGCATTCAACCCACCCACCCCAGTTACAATTAATCTTCAGCAAATGGGCCTCTTCGGAAGCCTAAAAATTGTTGTCAGACAGCAAAATACCTTAGCACCAAATTAATTTCCACATAATGTTTTGTTTTGTCTAGAAACTGGCCGAGTTTTATTTTTTGTGCCTAAAAACAATACTGCTTCATTGTTCTTGGTTGTCAGCCAGGTGGAGTTTTTCATATGCTGTGCTGAGTATCTTAGAGAGGGTGTACGGGCTGGGGGAGGGAAACCACTGCTCGAGGATGCTAAGAGGTCACCCCCGGGATTTATAAGCAGCATATGGGCCTGACACATGTATGCCCTAAAGCCTCTAGGCAGTAGCAAATGGCTCTACTTTCACCTGCTCTAACAGGACAACTGTTCAGAGTTTTCCTTGGAAGTCAGCCAGCTGATGCAAATACACAAATAGCTCCAGGAAAGGGTCTCAAAACATTCCTCTCATCATCCTGGTAGAGCTTTGGCTCTGCCAAGGCCACTTCCCCAGCCTTCCAGAGTGCTGCACTAAATTTCCCTTCAGTAAAAGCTTTGTCTGTATAAAAACTCCTTGTTGGGAGGAGATACTGTGTTTGCCAAGTAAAAGAAGGTGTTTAAGAGCACAAGAGAAAACGGGAGTGGAAACAAAACTATGAAGCCATTTTAATGGTGCAAGACTCAGCCCTCATGGGAGCAGCCAGAAGTAAGAAGCCCAAAGCGTTCTGTGAAAGAGCTGCAGCTAAACAAGAGTGACATCTCTTTGGTCTTCAGAAGTGGAAAGAACTTTCAGCTTCCTCAAGAGCTCGGTATTCCCATGCAGAGCTTGAGGACACTTAAGGCTTGGTTTACCAGGCATTCCTCTGTCAGAAGCGCTGGTTTAATTAGTTCCCTGTGCGAATTCCCCAGCTGCTCCTGCCCAGCACTGCCTCCCCACAGCTGTTGGCAAGGCTGTGCAGAAAAGCAGGGAACAAAGCTGACTGGGGTTAGAAATGTTGACTGCACATATAGCCAATAACTGTCCATTTAAACACAAACTGTCCTCCAAAACCAGGGTACTCTGTCACATCTCACCTGTGCCTTATTCTGCTCTGCATTTCGGTTCTTCTGTAATAATATACACAAAAACTTTCTCAAAGTAGCTTGTGTTATTAAAACTTCAGGAAGAATCAAGGACTGCAAAGTGTAGTTTTCACAAATATCGTATTTACTGTACTTTGTCTTGACAGTGAATCATGGAAACAGTCACGAGCTACTGCTCCTAAGTGGCACATCCTACTGAACCTGAATTTCTCACAGTCTACTACTGACTGACTCCAAACTTACCTAGTCTGCAAAAACATAACCCATGTTACAAAGAGCTGATAGGTAGTTCAAAGCAAACCTAACATTTTTGAAGTCAGACTCTCCTCGAGACCTAAGAAGACAACGTTGCTGAGACATAAAAGACACTTCACTGTAAAACTTAAAGACTTCAAGCCTCTTTTGCCAGCAGCAGGAGGACGATGTCCCCAGAGGCAGGAGGACTCTGGAGTACTCACTGTAGGAGGGGATTCCGTAGGGCTGCCCCGGGGGGGGATAGGCAGTGTAGGCAGCAGCCTGCTGGATTCCCGTGCTGTACTGAGCCTGTCCATACGCTGCCATCGTGGGGAAGGACGGCACTGTCACTATATGGGGGTAATGTCTATTCAGAACAGAAAACAGAAGGGTTTAAGGCAACAGTTACTGCACACGATCTCCTAGAGCACACGCAGAACAGTTCTAGACATCTTGCTAAAATAACATTCAACACAGGATGCTGAATGTTTTTGGGAATTTGGAATTGACTGGACTGAAGCAGAAGTTTGTTTTATGAGCTATCAGATTAAGCCACCCAAATGCATGGTGACTTTAAGACAGTGCAAAATATATGCAAGTTAAAAAAATAAAATCAACACTGATTTTTCACGTTTCATTTTGCATTTGACGAACAAATGAGTGGGATGGGAAACCTCAGGCATTTCGACACATCCCCTCTGTGGTCTCTCATAAACACAACAATATTCAAACTGATAAGGTTTGGATACCCAGGGGTACAAAAACACAGTTCACAGTACCTCAAACCTTATTTCACTCCATATCCGAGAAGATTAAGAACCAGCTACTTCACTGTGCCAGAGACGTGCTGGGGAACAGGTGGATGGGCTCAAGGCAGATGTTTTTTAAGGTGACAGAAGTCTGCACAAAATGGCTGTTCAGCAAAACACGTATTTTAAATTACAGCACTTGGCACGAGCACTCACTTTGTGGTGTACAGATGGAGAGGACACTGCGGTGCTGCTTTGCTGCTGCCTGGAAAACAAAATTAAAGGGTCTTAGATTTTCATCGTGTTCTGTTCTATGGCCAAGCTGATACAATTGCTTTTACCACTGCTGGTTTGAGAAAAATACGCAGGGATCAAAAGACTTTTTAATTTTTTAGTTAACATTCCCAAACTGAGGTATGTAAGAAAGGTATTCTCTGTGTAACAACAAATATAGATTTAGTCTTTAATTGAGGGTGATACCAGTTGATTGAACTACCAGTTGCTCTTCTCATGGGACTGATATCAGTTTTGAAGCTGGGCTTTGAAGCAATGACTCATATGCTAAAGGCTATAAAAGCCAATACTATGATTGCTGAAGTGATTTAAGCTCACTGCACATTTTGATCTTTTGCTTTTTTTGGTACTCTCCTAGACCATGACTCACATTCTTTAATGTTCTTTGAAATATATCAAATAATAGTAAATATTAAAAATACAACATCATAAATCTCCTTAATTTGAATTTTTTGAGTTAACTATAGCATACCTTATTGAACTAGCAGCAATCAAAAAATCAAATCAGTATAAAAACCTATCATACAAGTTACATGTGCAAGATGCCTTCTAATGGACCAAACAGTTGTGCTGTAACACTACCAAAGAAAAGTGTGCCACCAGTTTTATTCAGAGATAATTTTACATTTACCTAATTAAAATCTAAAAAAAACCAAAAAACAAACAAACAAAAAAAGCTCAATTAAAACCTGCAAGTTGCCTGCCAAGTTGTACTGACAACACCATACCAAAATACCACCATGTACATTTTGTAAGTTGCCTCCACAGTGTCATCCAAACTTTGCTTCTCGGTTCCTGGCTGGAGCTGTCATTAATTCAGCACTATAAATGCCAAAACACTCTCACAATCATCAGTAATGACAAGTTACAACGGATTCAGCCTCTGTGTCTCCTGGCTGCATCAATGCACACACCAGACTCACTGCACATGGCTTCTCCACCCACCTTCAGTGACCAAGACAGCACAACTTCCTTTGTTCAGACATTGGTCAGCTGGCAAATTGAGCATTTAAACCATTTTTCATTAAATGAAATATGCAAGTACATAAAAAGTCTAAATACATGCAAATAGTCCTGTGGGTTTGGGTAACTTGTGCTGTAAACTTGGACAGAGCAATTTACAAAGATCCAACATGCTCACGTCTGAAACGTTTGTTCGTCCTGATTTAGGTCTCTCTTGAAATTGCTCTTTCACACACAACCCTTTTTCACAACATTTTACATGGCTTGATCATTCTACACTATAACACGGAGATTACACCAAACTATTTTTAAAACCACTGCCATTTTATCTGGTAATGTTTTAACACTAAATTTCAGTAAAAATTGCATCATCGTGAGTTCTTACTAAAAATATTAATTTCTAGGTATCATTCTTTTTTTAGAATGTTAATTTATGTAATTAACGGTGAAACCTATACAGGACCAATCACTAACAGGATCACCTTAATCCCTGACAGAAATAAAACTAGAAAAATCTTTCTTCAAACCCCTGCAACCCTCCAACACCTTAGAAAAGTAAAACCCACCTGCAACCCTACGTTGCTTTCTGTACCTATAAAATGTGGTACAGTAACCTATTTCCCAAGCAACAGGCAGAGAGGTTTAGTTTAAAATACTGACAAAGGACAGTGTTATACTAATGCACGTATTATTGACAAAGGATAATGTTATACACAGGTATCTATTCACTTCCACAGAAAAAAGACTGAGTTTAAATCCAAAACTGGGCTTACCTGAGCCACCTTCAAACTCACTATGAAAAATTTGTCTTGACTTACCTGAAAGACAACAGTTTAGAAAATTAGATTTTCAGATTGTGAAAATAAGAACGACACCATTTCTGTCTGTCCCTCAGACAGAACAGAACTTCATTGAAGAAACAGACATTTTACAATTAATTTCTTTAATTCTTAGTGACTTTTACATCAAAAAAACAGCAGAACAGTTTGAGCACAAGCCTCATTTCTTTTCTCTTTGAAAAAAACCACAGCTTCAGATTTTTTGTTTTGGTACAGAGTAAATAAGTTTGCCAAGAATGCCAAGTAGGAATTTACTGTGTGTGAATATACAATATGCTACTGTCACTGACAAGAAAAGGCAAAGTTGATCCTACAGGCAAAATGTGCACCTGAAAATTATATTGATATAACTGCACACCTCATGACAAGCACCCATGAAAACAACAGGCTGGACAGCTACATGGACATCTAAATGAGAAGTACTATGACTAGACTTGCTCAATTTAATACTTTGTGTGTAATACAGAGCATAAATTTGTGTGCACTTATTACATTAAGAGCTCTGTCAGTCTAAGAATTGTCAAACACACAATTATTTTACTGTTCTTCAAATTAACCAGAAGTATTTTCAAGGGGAAAATACAATCTTGGTAGCACAGGGGATCATTCTGTAGAAAAAACACCATAATATTTCTATAAGAAACAAATCAACATGAGCTGTCACTGGCAAATTGGTGTCCAACAGTACAGCTCCTGTGTTGGCTCTTATTTATATCACATAACAAAAAACAGTTCCTGCACCAAGATGTTTACAAAATGATGTACCTAAAAATCATTTCTAGCTGTAATCTTTTCTGCAAACAGGAACATTTAAAAGGATGTTTCCTTTAGGCTGTTATTCCTTCTACTGCTCTTTTAAACTGGCAGTCATGACGGGCGTGATTTAACCACACAATTCCTAATGCCTGAGCAAACAAGCAAACAAAACATCTCCTGGGCTTCTAAGAGCCTATAAATGAAGGGTTAAACATACTACTAAAACATAATAGCCAGTGCCTTTTCCTAACTCCCCTCTAACAGGAAGGCTGACAGATCCTGACCGCAGCAAACAATAGCTGGGATTGTACTAGCAAGAACTAGTTCAGCTGCATCACTTGCCAATAATTTTTTTAGCAGATTTAACATTCTTCTGTTTCCTTCACTTGAACAGTATGATGGGGCAGGGGGGGAGAAGGAGGAGAGCAGATAAATTTCCATCAGAGCCTCAACCACTGAAAGAATTTGTGCCTGGTACCTGCCAAATGTGAAACTCCAGAGCACAGGCCAGCAGGGCTAACCATTTGGGGATGGCAGCAGTGGTCGCAGAGCAATGCAAACTGGGGCACAGAGCTGCTTTGGCAAGAGGTTTTCAGGCTGCTCAATACAATTCTGGGCCTGGGGGCCCCCACAGCCCTCACCTTAACAACAGCAGCACAGCCACGAAAGCCCAGGACTCACGTCCACACCACCACTGGGGCTCCAGCAAAAACTATCAGGTCTACACAAAATACGGTTTACACCTGCAATTCTTGCAGTGGAACAAAAATCTACACATGCATGTGTGTAAATGCAGGGCACCAACTATACACAGATATGTATTTACATATGAAATATTTATATTCCATTTGCATTCAAGCCATTGCGGAACTAAAAGATTCAACCACAACTGGCATATCTACAAAAAAACCCCAAAACCCTCAAAAATCTCAGTTTCTCACTACACTGTAGAACTAGTTGCCAGAAGCAGGGGCCTTGCAGTGGCCCTTTGGTTACATATATTCATATATGTTATGCTAAAGCAGCAAACAGCAAGCAGAAGAGCAGCCTACCTTCTATGTCATCTGGAGCCGTGGCATAAATGTGAGAAAGGTTAAGCTTCAGTCTGTCAGGGCACTCTCTATTTACAGTCAGACTGGGTGATATCACTAGATCTAGCATTTCCTTATACCTGAAGGAAAACAAAGGAAAAATACAATTTATTCATTAATTATGCATGCTTACTAATGATTCAATTTTTTTTCCCTAAGAGTATAAATATTAAAGCTGATTACCTAAACCCAGGCTTCATATAAATTCCACATAATAACATTCACTAAAGTTTTCATCAAAGGGAAATGCTGAATTAAAATGCAGTACTTGCTTCCTTGGAGATTACACCCATCTGATTAATGATTTCCCTTTCTTCCTGGATTTTGCCATACAAAAACTAAATTCCTGATCTCTGGTATGCCATCAAAGCAAGAATACACACACCAATGTCCTGCAGAACAGACTGTTAACAGGCTGAAAACGAAGCTGAGGGCAGTTAAGATCATTATCACATCTTACAAGGTAATAAAGTTAGTACTGGTGACAGGATCAGTTTTCCAGGGGACACCCAAACCAGGCACCCAACTACAATGTCCTGACCATTAGGTGGCAGTGACACAAGGACAGTCCCTTCCACATGAGCAACCTTATCTGATGCAACTAAAAATTCCAAATTAACAACATCTAGGACTTACAAGAAGAACATAATTCTTCATGTGTGCACATGACCTACACCACCATGAAAGCTTACGACCTCCACATTACATAAACAGTCCAGAAAAGAGGCCTAAATCTTTATTTCAGACTTTATGTATAAAATCAATAGGTCAATTCATGTATACCCACCACCATTTTCAATTCATGTGCCTATCTGCAGCTATAGACCTTTTAAGCTGCTTGCTTCCCTTGGAAGTGTTGGATGTTTTGGATGGGTACAAAATATGTCATTAAGTGCACAGATTTTTCACACCTATGTTTCCAAGTTTTGGTGAAGACAATGGTGTGGGTGAGCACAAAAAGGTCTGTTACATTTGATACCTGCACAACTCCTTTTATGTAAGGCAGGTTTCCTTGAAACCTTTACTCCCATAATGTTCTCCCCTTGTTCCCTGTGCAACCAATGCCTGCATCTAGAACTGAAGAACCCACCAGGCAAGGAAAACCTGGAGCTGAATTTCTTAATTAATTGTCTCTAAATCTTTCTAAATACACACAATACAAAGGAAACCTATTTGAATTTTCCAAGATTAAGCTTGCAGCTTTTGGTTCAAGCCCAGAAGAGATGATGAACAGAGAACTCAAAGATTCTATGCCGTTCTTTGCTTTCCATGGCCACACAGAGCACAACCTTAGTTCAGTTCCCTGGAAGTCACTGGGTGGAATTAGGGCTACTAGGGGAAAGCATAACTGTGCTCTTGGACAGAGCAGGGCCTGAGCAAGAGCAGATGGGGGAGAGGGAATTCGGTGGTGAGTGGATCCTGGCTGCAGCTGGCTCAGGCTCCCCTTCCCTCATCACTGAACGTGCCTGCCAAGGCAGCTGGCACATCCCTGCTCCCAGGCTGGCACCTCCCTGAGCTGGCCTGTGCAGGCAGCAGGTGGCATGGCAGAACCTGGCTGGCAACAATCCACAGCACACCCAAACCATCCCAAAGCTAAAGAAAGCAGCACATAAAGCTGAGATCTCCAGGCTTCTGCAATACCAATCCATGTGCTTCTGGGAGAAGCCAAGAGGTTTGTTTTGATTTTCTGTTGAAATACCCCTGTATGGCTTTACCAGCTTTGAGAAACAGAAAACCACATACTTTTTATCTGAACCTCCCCAATCCCTTTTATAAAGCCTGTGAGTCCCTGTGAGGGAGGGCAAGTACTGTTAAGAACAAGCACAAACAAGATCATTTCACCTGTAACTAAACAGCAAAGCTAAATTAATTTTCACTTTCTCACCCAACAGCTGCCCAGACAGAAAAAAACATGAACCCTCTGTGAATTAACAGAACTACCAAAAATAGGCATGAAGAGGCATAACCATGTACAGGGTCCACAACCCCAATCCTCCTCTCTCCAGGTGGGATCTGGGATCTGCCTGCCTCCCTTGGAAATCCATGTGGGTATTTCATCACCAACAGAGCCTCAATTCCAGAGGCTGGTAAAGGCCTCCCAAGAATGTGCCATGAAGGAGACCTCATGAATGACCAGTGTGGTAGAAACGCAGCACCCTGTATTCAACACTTGTGTCATCCCTTTGTCCCCAAGTGCAACCTGCTATAGATTTGCTAAGGAAACAAGAGCAGCATAAAAATCAGCCTTGCTCTGCAGCTGCATCTTTGCTGCTAGGAGGTCTCAAAGGGTTCCACCTTCAGATGTGTCCTTGTAAGAGAAGCACAACTGTCTCCCCCTGCCTGCCTCAGGTACAGACATACTGAAAATGCAGATGCACAGGGCCACCAGTTGTGCCCAGAGCCAGTGCCCACGCCACCAACGGCGTGGAAATGCAACAGCGAGTCAGATGTGTGCAAGGGAACAAAAAATAGTCCCCAGGTGTAAAAAATCCTACCCAAGGGACACAGCCCAATGACAGAGCTGAAACAACAATCCATGACTCCTCACTCAGCTCGGAACACAGCTCATGAGAGGCTTCACTCAGCACTGCAGGAAGCTCTGTTCCATCTGGTACTGAAGCACAGACTGCAGGGCAGTAAGGGACGGTCGCAACCCTTCTGCAACTGAACTTGTGCCAGAGCTTTTTCTCCAGAAATGAGCATTTTTGGAGAAAAAGAGCCACTCTCCTGCTGGCACAGCCAGGCTGCCACAGAGAAATGGCTCAGGAAGAATTTTGTGGTGCTCCCCAGTGGAGCAGAACAAGGTGCAAGCTATGGCTCCTAAGTCTCTCTGAGAAACAGCAGGGAGGGCAGGGGCTTTTTTCCCAGAGGAATTAGTTTATTCAAATCCACTGGCACCCATTTAAATTTTGTCTGCATGGCTGAGAAGGTGGAGTTCCATTTAATATATGCTTTTCCTTTCCACTCTAAGCACCATCTCATTTCTTTTCCCCTTACTTCCCTAGTGCTATCCCTGAACTGAGGGAAGGCACTGCTGCCCCAGATCCTGTCAAGCTGGAGCTGTTCCACCTTGTTTCTCAGATAACACTCGCCCTTCAGCATAATCCAAACCCCCATCATTCATGACACTGCCCAGGCTGCTGCCAAGTGAACAGGAGCAGATGTTTAAAGGGAAATGATCTTTTATAGTGATTAATGCACTTTAATTACATCATTGTTCAGAGATTTCATTAGCTACTCTCTGCCTGATGATTTTTCTACTGGTTTTGTTCTGCTCACTTTTGTATTCACAAAGTCACATCATATTTTCCTGCATTTATTCTGTAACATTTTCCTGTGGTTTCTTTCAGCTCTCATTTTAGTTTAGAGTATGTATTAGTTGCATGTACAAACAGGTAACTTTTCACAGAACTGCCTGTCTGGTTGTGCATGTCACGTATGAGTGCTATTAGTGGCTTTGCCTGTTTTGCACGCACCATTTGCTGATTTATTCATGTGCATTTCTTGCCTATGGACTTCTTGACAAGAGTTTCTGAAATTCCAGTTTTAATGATGGCAAGCTACAGAAAAAAGTCAAATAATGGAACAGGGCTGGTATTTAACACAGTAAATGACATGCTGGAGACCAACTGATGAAAATATCAGGTCTTTGTTTTCTTTTTAGAGAAAAAACATTTTCTGGCTTAAGCAGCGTACAGTAAATCAGTAATAGAGTTTGCTGAATATGAGCTTTTATTAAAACCAGTGATGGCAGCATCTAGCATGCACGGCTGACAGACATCTGGAAGAGCTTTTGGCTTCTATAATTAAGAAGAACCTTGTGTGAATTTGTTGCTCAGCTTTTCCATTAGAATCCCCTACTCAAACCCCAGTATTTTGCCCTGAAAGTTAGCCCACAAAATCTCTGCCAAAACAGAAACTTTTTTCTAACATTTAGGAAGGAAAAAACAGAGTTTTTTTATTTTTTTCAGTCATTATGAAGGTAGGAATGCCAGATTAAACAATTTAAGGTTTCAGATTTTTGACTGAGGTGTTGGGGTAACTGGCAAATCCCATATTGTTTTACAGTGATGTTTTGAAGCCAGTGATCCCAGACCACAAGTCAGGACAGTCAAATGTGTGCTGAAGATTGAACTCCTGAGTGATCTCGTCTCTCTCCAGCAAAGTACTAAAAATGGAGGGACCAATGCCATGGAGGGGCCCGGTGTGATGAGAACACACACCTCTGCAAGGTGATGAGAACTCCACCATTTTGAAGTTCATTTTGAAGGCATTTTGAAAGGGTGGAACAGGAAACCACCATGGCATTGTGGGCAGACGGAACCTCACCACAGCTGACAAGCCAGAAGGCACCAGCGACAGACCAGGGAGTCTCCTTCCAAAGCTTGGAGCTCTGCTGCTCAGGCAGAACTTAAAATCCTCTCTCAGTCTGCTTCCTCCCCACAACACACTCAAGGCAGCTCAGGACCACGGGCACTTCCATTCTCCCTGTGGAGGCAGTGGACTTGTGCCTGAGAGTCTGCACTTTTCACTCATCTCTACTCCATTTCTGGGGTGAGAAGGCAGAATTCTGGCTTCAGAATGGTAGAAGAAATGTTCAAAGGAGAACTTTCAGGGCATTTTCAGCAAATAAGACACCTGGGTATGTCCCAGGTATGTACCTATATGAGGTACAAGGGTAAACTCAATGGCTGAGTGATTAAGAGATTTCAGAGGGAATACATGAAAGGAAGAGCAGGGCATTTTCCCCAAAACAACAGCAGTCTGCAGGAGGGCATCTGAGCAACAGAAAGGACAGTCAGGAGTGAAAGACACCAGAGGGGGGAAGCTGGCATGGGTGTGGGAAAATAGGAGAATGAGCTCTGCATCTGTCATCAGGGAAAGAACTGAAGAGTTAGGAGCCCTGCAGGTGAAAAAGACAGAACCCCTCCCCTTGGCAAAAACCTGCCAGATGCTACAGTGGAAAAGACAAGTACTTCAAGGGAGTGAGAAACTGCGGAGTTTGTCCATGAAGGGAGAGACAAATACAGAAATTATGCTCCCTGCAACAATCCCATGCAATGATCTTCTCAAGAATTTTTACTTCTATCTGGATGGAAGCCAAATACTTAAACCACTAGATCTTCCTAAACACATGCATATGCCAACACAGAGCCCTAGGCAGGAGTGGTACAAGCCAAGTCCTCTGCTTCTAGCTCTGCTGGGAAGGGGAGGAGTAGAGACAGAGATTGCAGCCGAATTGCAAGAGTAACATTTTTGTCTTGCTTCCGTGACTTTATCTGGTTTTAATTAGTTGATCCACCGCTTTCATCTTTCTACCCTCCTAAAAAATGGTGCAGATTGCTAAGAAATACTTTATGACTCCAGTGGTACTCATCATTAAAAAGACCACAGTCTGATTCCCCAGTTTATTTCAGAAGTGATTCACATGCAAAAAAAATCTGAAGATGGCTTTCTCACTCTGTGATTCAGAGAAAACAAACAAAACCCATCAAAGCCCTAAAACGTTTGGGTTTAATTCATTCCTAAGAAATACAAGATTAATTTTTTTCCCCATACGGATAAAATTTTCAAAAGCACCTGCTATGCCTCATTAATTTTCATTGGGAATTAAAACTTCTACTGTTTTAACTCCATGGGAAGCATAGTAGCTTAGGCTGCATTGCCAGGACTTTTGGTAGCAAAATTCTGCTCCCAGTTTTGCTCCTGTTCAAAAATAAAGGAATCATTCATAAGCAAAGAAAATAGTATTATCTCGCAGCCACCTTCCACATGGTATAATCATAGGGAATCTCCCACACTGAATATTTTGGCTACTTCTATCCACACATTTCAAAAGCAGAGGAAAGTAATTTCATTTCCTCTGTCAGTACATTCCTCCCCACACTGTTGGACGTTCCTCTCCCGATCTATAATAGATTCTTTGTTCCATTTCAAAAACTCAAAAATGCTTCAGCAGGTGAAAGCCACGACCCTATTTTCTCTTTTATAACGAGTCTTAGCTCATCCACAAGTCCATCTGATGGATGCACGCAGGGAAAGCCTGAACAGGCATAAAGTTAAACCCGGGCTGGCATTAACGCTCATGTCCGAGACTGCCAGTACAGCCTCGATGACAAGATATCCTTCCAAGGTGACCTGCAGGGCAGATGCCTGGGGCTGTTTATATTCCTGAGAGCTGCTTTTTACTGATGTAACTGCACAATAAAAGCTGCAGTACTTGTCTGGATTTATCATTGCCCAGCCTGTTCCAGACACAAAAGAAAGAGGACTCCACTAGGGGCCGTAGCACAGCGCCTGGGGTGGGTACAGAGCTGCACTAGCCTCCAGCACCTATTATCTCAGGCTAAGGATGAAACCAAGAGAAACAAGACAAAAGTTACGTGA